>NDXB01015299.1:85954-96313 GCA_002631895.1 Agapornis roseicollis | reverse complement strand
TTTTTTTTTTTTTTTTTTTTGAACCAAACAAAATTTCTGACTTAAAATAACCCCTTTTTTTGAGTTCAGAAATGTAAATGGGTGGTATCGCATTCCACTTATACATTTGAAAGAAAAGCTGGGTAAACAGAGTTTCTCAGCTAGTAACATAAGCTTGCTGAAATCCCATTTCTTGGTCTAGGAGACCAAAAGATTAATTTATTCATTTCTACATTATGTTGTTATCTCTGCGGTGTATAGATTAGAGTTTCAGATGGCATCACTGTTGTTCACACATGCCACAAATCAGGCCTAGTCTTTAAGTGTAAAGTTATTGTAGATACTGATAGTATTGAAATTAAATATACAAGATAATAATAAACTTCTTACATGATATCATATTTGCAAGAAGTATTCAGTTCTAATAATAATCAGATCATTAATTTATATGCATGCATCTTAAATACAACTACTTTAGAGTGATCTTCCATTAGTCATAACCTTTAGAGGTCTCCTTTTACTTGAGAATTATTAGATTGTCAGTTTTTACAGCCTCTGAATCATAAGCTGTCTTTTTCTTGATGGTTTTTCTTAACATTTTAAGTTATAATTAAAAACAAATAAATATTTTCTGTTACAAATCTCCACTGAATTTTGTTGATCTATTCCTCCCACTCTGTCAGCTATGGCTTGGCCTCAGGAACCTACCGGATACTCAATCTCTGTTGAAAATGTCAACCCCATTTCAAACACATTAGTCGAACCAAAGATAAAAAAACCCAAATAGCTCTGTCTTAGGAGGTCATGCATTAAAATTGGTATTTCTGTTGACTGATTAATTGACACCTGTTTGTTTCAGATGTTGCCCATTCCAGGGAAATGGAGTTTGCATTTAGGAGCAATAGCCAGAGAGATAGTATTCTTTTTTATTATAAAACATACACTGGGCTATTAAAATAAAAGATTTTTAACATTTTCAACATTTCAGAAAAAAAAAAGGATGGCATAATAGGTGAGAAATTAGAAACACAAGTCAACTTGGGGACACTGTCACTTTTTCTTACTATTGTCAAAGTATTGTCCTACATAGTTTTGCATCTTGATATATACAGTACAATTTTTGATCCATTTTTTCCCTCAAGAATCTGAAATCAAGAAGACTGCAAAGCTATCATTTACTGCAGAAAAAAAACCAAACCAAAACCAAGCAAAACCACAAAACCAACAGAAAAGCTAGTGAAGTGTAATGCAAAAAAAAAACAAACAACCAACCAAAACAAAACAAAAAGATCATTTGCATGGTGAATAATAACCCTTGATAACACCACATTAATTTTATAATCCTCTTTTATAAATATGCATCATTCATTGCTTCATTGACACTGGTTCAGCTGGCAGGTGGGTTAAACATGCCACTGAAAGAGCAACAGGAGAAAGAGAGGTTTTTGATGATTTCTGAAAAGGTTCCAGTTCTTAGTCTTCATAAGGACTCCAATTTTCAAAGGTCTTTCCTAAGCAACTTTTCAGACATGTATATTTTATAGGCAGAAACATTCAAAGAATTTAATCAAAAGCATGACCAGAAAGCACCTGAAAAAAATATGGACTGAGTATATATGATCACTTAGCTCCACAAACTTGCTATTTTGTTCTACAAATATGTAAAATAAAATATGTGATGGTATCATCTATTTCAATTTCAAAACAGAATTCTGAAGAATTTTATCATGGAGGAGTTTTTGCAAAACAAACTTGAAGGGCAACATTTTAATTTATTAGAAAGTGGATAAGGGCAGGAGGGCAAACTAAACGTAAAAGGTCAGAGAATAAGCAGGTAATCAAAGACTGTAGAACTGTAACTGGTACTGGAGCTGATTCAATTCTGTATTCACATGAAGCAGGTACTAGCATAAAAGGAAGATATAACTTGCTCTAAACATGACATTTATTGTGAGTTAGACCTCAGGAACCAGTGCCCGTATTACTCAGTATATTTGTTAGGAATTCACAAGATGCAGTATAGACCATGCATTAATGCAATTTGTTGTTGATAAAAGACTAAGGATAGCAGCCAATTGCTTGAAAAACTGCACAATTTAAGAAAAGGAAACTGTTAATTGCAAGTGACTCAATAGATATGAAAGTAGAGTGGTTCCGTGAGAAAAATAATGGGGAATATTCCTCTATAATATTGGGGAATAACACATAGTACCAAAGTCAGTATTGAAACTGGATGCTGGAAGAAAGTACCCTCTTATTATCGTTGCTGATAGAATGATTTGTTGTGTGTTTGGTTGTTTTGGTTTGTTTTCTCATACTGAAATCAATATGAATGAGGATGTGAAGCATATATTTTTAGAAATACAATGATTGTGAACAAACCAGTGGAGAATATGAGCCTGCCCATGCCAACTTCCAACTGGAAACTCAGGAAGCTCCATCTGTGACTCAGTGGTGGCCTGGGTTTTAGCAGTGAAGTTATTAGCTAGGTACTGGTAAACCTGATTAATCTATATAAACCAAATAATGGATATGTACAAAATCCAACATGTATGTACTTAAACAGGGAGATATACGCATGAATCATGGTCAGCTCTGATGTTCAATATCATAGCAACAATGTATGGAGGCAAGAAGAAAGAGATGTAAACTCAAGAAGAAACCACACTGCTTGATTTCATATACTGCAAGCCAATTGTGTCACATTCCAACTGTGGTTAAGGTCAGAGTTAGAGAAGAACATGAAATTGGTTGGGGCAGAGCATTTTGTATCTCTTAGTGTTGTTTAACTGAATGTAACAGACTCTTACACATAAATTAGAAAACTTAAGGCCAAAAAAAGCCACTAGATTGCTCTCAAGGTCCACAGCATTTAGCTTAGCGATGCCTTTAACTCCAGTAATTTGTGTTTGGCCACAGTGTCTTCTATCCACATTCAAGTTGAAGCCAGTAAGAGTTAAAAAATCCATCATTTCCTTTTTCTATTTTTTTTTTTCCTAAACTCCATCAGCTTCACATTTAAAAATGTGAGCCTTATTCTTACAGGGTTTTTTGTCCTGCTGGGTGTGGTTACAGGAATTATTATTGCTATCAGGACCATCAAGGACCTCATAGTACTGCCATGGATTTTCTTTCTTTTTCTTTTATTTCTTTTAGTCTAGTGAAAAACCTTTAAGTACTTGGTATATTCTTCCTACAGAGGTACTTATGAATAATAATCAAATCAAATCTTTACCTACTTCTTGATAAGCTAAGCAGACTTTAATTTAAATCTGTTACCATGAGGAGCTTTTCCAGACTTCAAATTCTTAATTCCTCTTAAGATTCTGTTTGCATTTTTAATTTTTCATCTATCTAATAACAGTTGGGATAAACAAGAACCTTACTACTAAGAACCTTTAGTTTCTCCTTATTGATTGGCTTTCATCACTATGAACAGTAAAAAGTAAAATGGAAAATCCTGATAACTCATAGGTTAACAGTGAAGCATCCACGGGGCAACAATCTGTCAAACCAGACAGAATTGGTAACAAGGGATATACTAAAATTCTAAAGAAAGATATACAGAAAACTTAAAGTAACAGTCTAGAGATAATGTCCCGAGTTTTGAGGATTCAATATTCAAATCCCAGTGTCTTACATTCAACCATGAGCAGATGTCAGTTTCCTTCTTTTCTGCAGAGCCAGGAACAGGGATCTTTAGTAACTTAACATACTATGAAACATCACCAGCATAATTATTCTTACTAAGCATCTGTATAACCTGAAACAGATTCTTGCATGTATTGATTGCCTGTCATCACTATTTGTGGCTTGTACAGGATTAGAAATGCTTTGCATACTTAGAAAAATGGGTCCACATAATCAAAGCCACCAAAGGTGGAAATGATTCTTTGAAGATTACAGTCCTAATCAACCCACCTTGAATGTGTTAAAAAGTTTAAACTTAGCATTCTATCCATGAGTGTATTCAAGCACAGTAACTTAAACCTTCCAAGCCACCTAAGTAATACTTTGAAATTTGAAATACACTTTCACTACTTTGAAAAATCATTTTTGTTTCAGCCAGTGTCACAAAATAGCACAGTGCTTAGCCAATGGAACCAAATGCAGAAGAGCTCAAAAATACAAAATTTCACCCTTCCATTTTTTTCTCTCTCCCTTCTCTTACAAAATGTTTTAGCAATGGGGTTTGGTGGACTTGTGTGGGCCACTAGTTTTTCCGGAATGCACACTGCAGCTTCAGTCATCAGGCCCATCTATATTAGCAGCTGTGATTCACAGTTATAATTCCCTGCTATAATTCTTTCTCTAGCTTTGCTTACTGAAATCACGTGTCAGTAGATCTCCTATGTGCTTAAGAGTTATGACCTAGGTCCATTGAATAGCATTCAGGGTAATGACAGAAAGCACACTCCCCAGCATTCTAGAAATATTTCCTACCCAAGAAAACAAATGAAATTGAAACCTCTAAAAATAATGTTTGTTATTTTGATGGCATTGATGTATAATAAGGGTTGTGCATCCCTTGCTTGTCTTTGAAACTAATTACTTACTGTATGGCAATCAAATCTCCTACTAATGAAAGCATTATTTAAATTAATCCAGATTCAAAGAATTTTAGCAAGAGCCCAGACCACCAAACACTGACAAAGCCTCAACTTCATCTCTCTCAGCATTTGGGTTCTTTACCCTGCTCTTTCTCTAAGCATCATCTATGTCCCTCATCACCAGATCTGAGCTATTTTGGAGCTGGTAGGTAGTAGAATGTTTTGAAATCTCACTGAGCTAGAAATTCTCTCCACCAGACACATCTTCCTTTTTATAGGAAAACAAGACCACCCCCAGGACTTCTGCTGACTGGAGTATGGAAGAGGAATCAGTGGAAATGCCATACCCTTCATATTTCAGCATCATATACAATCCATCCAGATAATTTTTCATCTAATTTCAGTGCAGCAACCAATGTCCAGGGTTTATGAAGTTATCAAAAAATATTGATATATTTGATACTAAGTTGTTCCACCATAGAGCAGATGGTTTCTACAGTAACTGTGTGACATCAGAAAACTAAACACTTGTTACAGGATTTGTCTGCTGCTGTTTTTAACTGCATATTAATAATTTCATCTATCCTACCAGTAAGTTGCCTATGGTAAGGTACAATCAGAAAAGGATGGGGTTTTATACTATCTGAAATAATAGAATGTTTTTAATACTGACAATATATGAGTCAAACAGCAATGTTAACAATGTAAAATGTGAGAAACAGACAAAGATGGCGGATACGTTTGCTGTCCAAACAAGATATTGCTGTAATAACTTACATCTTAAAAATTCTAACCCCGAAGCCCCAAAGGAACAATCACAAATGGAATAGATGATTTTATTTTCCCACAAGCATACTGTTATTTACATTCTAGATTAGAAATTAACTTACATGAATGATCCACTTGAAATTACTAAAATAGCTCTCAACAATCTTTTCTTATAGAATTTAGAGCAAAGAAACCATAATAGAAAAGAAAGAAGTTAAGCAATTTTTTAAAAGATAATAGGGGATAGGGAGAACAATAGAACTTAACTATAGCTGCTGGCAGAATAACCATCAATGGGGATCATCCTGAAGAAGAATAAGCCTTAGTCCCCAAGCCCTGCAAGGTACTAGTGAAGCTCAAGCATTTAATATTACATTATTCTATTTCATAACCTAATATTAAGTTCTATAGTTTAGTATTCTAAGTTAAAATAAATGAATATGAAAACTCCACCCTGTAAGAGTCAGATCACTATGTAGCACTCATAAAGCTAAAGAATTTTATATGTGAATCTGTAGCTCTTTGTTTTTGTAGTCCTTTACTATATAAGCTTTCAGATAATCCTTTATACAGCTTAACCACAGTATCAATGACTCACTGCTTTGTATGAATAACTAAAAATAGCTCTCTATACAAATGCTATGCACATAGTACATTATTCTAACAAATAACAGTAATACCGTGTGTGTAAAGAGGATAATATAAAGACGTACAAGATGAGAAATGCTTACAATACACATGGACATGCCATGCAGAAGCTTCCAGAATAAAAGATACCTTGACAACTTGTTTTCCTCATTCCTCCAAACAATCCTGTTTACATAATTAGCAGGTTGAATTATTCACCAAACTGTGGTATTACTTAGTTACAGTAGCAGCAGGTAGCACATAAATTAAAATCTGCACAACTTCTGAATTCCAAAGACAATAGCTGAGGAAACTGTGGCAGCTACTTAATTTTGTTGTCCATTCTCAATTACATTGCTCATAACTGAAAGAGTGGGTTGCTGGTTTGAATCAATTATCTATACCTTCTAGATTTTCAAAGGAAAAAAAAATGCCTATAGCTAATTCAGAACAGAATTATTTTAAGCAACGGTTTTAACAAATTTTAACATGTTCCTTTATAATTGCTAAATAAAAATAGTGCCAGTGATGTCAGTGGTTTCGTACAGCATAGTGCGTGGCAATTAGTTTCAAGCAGAGGAATCTTATCAACATGGTTAATCTTTAACTCATGTTATATATGGTCAAATCATGGCAATTTTAATGAGCTCTTCTTCACTGTCATTCAGGCAAACTCTCATCATTTTCACTGGCAATCTTACGCATTTTCCTTATTCTTTATTTTGTAGAAATGAAAAAATGGGGAGTTTGCCTGGATTAAAAGCAAGTGCACCTGCTAGGTTTAAATGAGTTCTTATAACCAAGGGTAAAATGAACCTTACACATTTCTAGTTTTGCCAATACAAAATTTATTAACTCGGATATATACTTAACATGCTTAGTACAGAAATGAAGTTGTGTCTCTTTAGCACTAAAAGCTAAAACTGCACCTAAGCATCAACTTAAGTATCTGTCTTACTCAGAGTAACAACACTTTAGATGGCTTGCATCTTCCAAAGACTGAATAGTAAAATGTGTAGTAATAATATTGCTAGTGCAATATAGTATTATACAAATGAACTGTTCTGTTTCTTTTTTAATTTAGATGTTAATGGAAAAAGACTAAAAGGATTAAGCTGCTGCACTGTACTGTAGGACAGTGTACTGTGTACATTTGCAGTCAAATCGGCTTATATTTTAGCAGCCCATTTGCACCTTAAATCACAATTACAGAAATTGCAGAGAGTTGCATTTGCATTTCTGATCTAAAAAATAAGGGCACCACAGAGGTAAGACTTATTCTAACCAAAGATCCAGTTTGGTTAACACTGAGTGGTGGACCACTTGGTGGATAAAAACCTGGCTGGATGATTACACACAAAGAGTTGTGGTCAATGGCTCTGTGTCTGGCTGGAGATCAGTAACGGGTGGTGTTCCTCAGGGATCAGTGTTGGAACCGGTCTTGTTCAACATCTTTGTCGCTGCCATGGACAGTGGGATTGAGTGCACCCTCAGCAAGTTTGCCGATGACACCAAGCTGTGTGGTTCGGTGGATACTCTGGAGGGAAGGAATGCCATCCAGAGGAACCTTGACATGCTTGTGAGGTTGGCTGATGCCAACCTCATGGAGTTTAAGCATGCCAAGTGCAAGGTCCTACACCTGGGTCAGAGCAATCCCAGCCACAGCTACAGATTGGACAGAGAAGAGATTCAGAGCAGCCCTGCAGAGAAGGATTTGGGGGTGTTGATTGATGAGAAAATGAACATGAGCCGGCTTCAGTGTGTGCTTGCAGCCCAGGAACCAGCTGTATCCTGGGCTACATCAAAAGGAGCGTGACCAGCAGGTCGAAGGAGGTGATCCTGCCCCTCTGCTCTGCTCTCGTGAGACCTCACCTGGAGCATTGTGTGCAGTTCTGGTGTCCCCAACAGAAAAAGGACATGGAGCTGTTGGAACAAGTCCAGAGGAGGCCATGAGGATGATCAGGGGACTGGAGTACCTCCTGTATGAAGACAGGCTGAGAAAGTTGTGGCTGTTCAGCCTGGAGAAGAGCAGGCTGCATGGAGACCTCGTAGCAGCCTTCCAGTATCTGAAGCGCACTTATAGGGATGCTGGGGATGGATTATTCATTAGGGACTGTAGTGACAGGACAAGGGGTAATGGGTTCAAACTGAAACAGGGGAAGTTTAGAGTGGATATAAGGAGGAAGCTCTTTACTGTTCAGGGTGGTGAGGCACTGGAATGGGTTGGCCAGAGAGGTTGTGAATGCTCCATCCCTGGCAGTGTTCAAGGCCAGGCTGGACAGTCTTGGGTGGCATGGTTTATTGTGAGGTGTCCCTGCTCATGCTAGGGGGGTTGGAACTAGATAATCTTAAGGTCCTTCCCAACCCTAACTATTCTATGATTTTATGATTTAAAAGCTGGATAAGAAAAAAAGAATATGCCACTGATGAATGTGTCAATAGGGATTATTATTGGGCATGTTCCATGGACCAGTATTTGATTTAAAATTTTAATTAATTTGAAGGTTTTAATACGATTTTATGCAGCTACCTATTAATAGAGATTCTTACTTTATGAGTGCTGTATCACAGTTTAACATCCTTTCCACAGTTAGGTATCTACAACTCAGTTTACATAACATGTAATGCAAAATCTTTTCATAAAAATCTGCTAGGCTAAATAGATGCACACAGTGTAAGTAAGAACAGAATGAAAAGTTATTCACAACTCCCACACTGCTAAATTTCCCTGAGAACTTGCTTGCATACTACATATTAAGATTTGTGGACACTCTGTGATTCATACACAAAGCTACTTCTTCAACAGCACATATAATCACTGATCGGAGACATCAGTGAAACCTGACCACTTACAAAATAATAACAACACTTTAACTTGCTTGTACTTCAGGTGGTTTTGTCTCAACGACCCAAATTTGCAGTTGTTTTCAGTTATAAAACTTGCCATCGGCTTAAATATAACTTTCTCTAACTCCTGAAAATACAGAGAATTCCTGTAATTTTATTCCAGCTTCTTATTACAGTTAAAATGAGCGGAAATTTAAGTATATTCCAGTATCAATACATGAGAAGATGCTTAACTATTAGTTCTGTCTAGAAATGATAACATAATGGAAGAAAATGCTCCATGTATTTTCAAATAATTTTGTTTTTGTCTGATGTCTAGCATATTAAGCTTCTAATCATATTGTTAGTGCTATTATCAGCTAGGTCTTATATTATTTTTATACAGGATCTACATTTTCATACCAGAAAACTGCTTAATATAGGAATATAAAAGGATATGTTCACATTCCCTCTAATTATTTTCACTTTTTTTCTGAAACATTGTACCTAAAATACCATCCTAGAACATCATCAGTTAATCAGGTCCAATATTTGTAAATGTTGAACTTCAGTCAGCTCCTTATTATTGTTAGAGAGCATTGTTCTTCCTGCAGATGCAAGTATTAAGGAGGTGGTATTTACTTGCTGCTGGGCTGATTCTTGCTCCTGTTATCTGAAGCACCTGTTGGCTCGCTTTTAGGAATTTATTCTTTCTCATCTGTTGTCTTTGGCAACATGCCTGCTCACAAGGTTGAACACTGATGTGAAGATGGAGTAAATATCATGGTTGAAAATAGATTCTGAGGATTAGCTTTCAAACAATCAAAACCAATAGCTCAGGTTCTCAGATGATGCAAGTCTGGGAAAGGAGTCTAGCTTTTAGTCTCACAAATGCTATGGGACCAATAAAACAAGACAGAATCATTTACTTTAATTTACCATTTAAATAAACACTAAACATTTTTTTTTATTATTTAGAATTTATTACTCTACTTTGAAAGGCACAGAGGCACCCATCTGTCAGCTGGACACAGTCTCAGGGAGGTGTGTTGCCTACCAGGGGCACAGATCAGGGATGTTGCAGAGAGGCTGCCTGCTCTAGTAACTCTCATGGACTATTTATTACCCACTTTTAGTTATCCATGTGGGTGCTAGTGATATAGATGGCAGTAGCCTGGAGAACATAAAGAAGGACTACAGAGCCTTGGGAGAGGTGATTAGGGGCTTTGGAGCTCAGACAGTCTTTTCATCAATCCTCCAGGATACAGGGGAGGACCCTAAAAAGGCTAGGAGAATTTGACAGTTTAATAAATGGTTAGAACAGTGGTGCCATAGTCAGGGGTTTGGGTATCTTGAACACAGGTCCCAAGTTAGTAGGCCAGGTCTACTGGGGGCTGGTGGCTCTGACACAGAAGAGGAAGAGCGGTTTAGGTAGGAGGCTTCCCAGGCTGGTCAAGGATGCTTTAAACTAGATGTGTAGGGGGAGAGGGGAATCATTCCATCCTGTCATGGTTTAAACCCAACCAACCACGCAGCTCATTCACTCACTCAACCCCCCCTTTCTTGCCCTCCCCTGCTTCCAAAGAGATGGGGGGAGAAAGAATGCAAC
>NDXB01015299.1:57496-78205 GCA_002631895.1 Agapornis roseicollis | reverse complement strand
TTTTTTTTTTTTCCTTATTTTTTTTAAAAATATTTTTTTTTTTTTTTTTTTTTTTTTAATCAGGAATTCTTTTAGGAGGAAGGAAGATTGTGCCCATGAAACAAAAGTAGTGAAATAACCCCATAACATCCTGCCTTTCAACTATCTATCAGAAAATCAAAGACTGGAAAACAACATGGCAGCACATATGACCTAGCAAATTCTAAGCTTTTCATCTAAAGCATTCATGCCAGATTGGTTGATGAATCATGTCTTCTGTCTCTTGATTCATCCTGGACATATCTAAGGCAAAAGCCTTAGGTTTTAGGCTTCCACTCTCATTTTAGTTCCCACTCAGCTCTTACAGGAGTCAATGGAGAATGATGGAAATGTGTATTGCACCAAACACATATCCATGACTTTTAACTGTTCTGACTGGTAAAGGAGCACATCTTGATATTTACCCTACTTCAGATAAAATGGGTGAATCTAGGCTTTTCCATTGCATCAATTGCTAATTTGGGAAGGGGGTGGGTTTTCTATTCATCAGCCTTGGCAAGGTCACATAAGCTTAATAATAATAAAATTACCAGTGAATTTACTCCCTCCTTCAACACACATTCACAGAATCAGAGAATCACAGTATCCTAAGGGTTGGAAGGGACCTTGAAAGATCATCTAGTCCAACACTATTAACAATTGAAGAACAGGGAGCAGATTCAAAACTCTCCTCATGACCTATGTTCCAGGTTACTTGACCTTATCCATGAAAAATAACCCATGAAAACAGGTATGTATTACAGCATCACATTTAGAAAAATAAAAAAGTACCTTTCTGCTGCATCTTAACATTGCAGTTAGGCTATCAAAGTAAAAGGAAAATTGGCTGGAAAAAGAAATGGCTGGACAATAATTAGTGGTTCTAAAATGAGAGAAACTTCAATTTAGGAAGGAAGAACAATAGTTTTGTATAAAAATTTGATTAATATCCTACTAAATAATAATGTAATAATAAAATAATAGCATGCTTCTAGTCTGAAGTGCAAGAATCTCAGCAGTAGGCACTTCATGGTTTTGCTTGGAACTTTAGTGTTTCCACTCTGTTTTATGACTCAAAGTCTGGCAAGATGCTGATTTTGTACTGGACTGCAGAGGAAGCCAGTATTTAACCTATCAACGGGATGTCCCAAATAATCTTATGCCATATTTAATGCTGAATTTATCTGAATACATGCTGGATTTAAGACATTCCTGCAGATACAGCATCCTACATATAAAGTACCTATATCTGCTTAAAATGATCACACACACACACAAAAAAAAACAACCAACCAACCAAANGGGTTCTTCTAGAAAGGATACAATGATTAAAGACCATGGCAAACAAGACAGCAGATAAATGGGATCACCTCCAAATACACAGTTCATCAGAAGTCAAGAAACCCTTTGCAAGAGGATGGCTGTCATGAAATACAAAATTCCACCAGATGCAACAACCAACTGTTAAAAAAAAAAAAAAAAAAAAAAAAAACCCAAAAAAATTTCAGTATTTATTTGAGACATTCAAAAACTGATACAATCAGTGAATGGATTGTGTGTGTATTTTCAAGTTTACCCAGAAAACAATGAAATTGAAACTTTAGCTTGTCAAGGATCCACCATTTCAGACACAGTACCAGTTTGCTGTATGCATAAGAGACTATGATACTGCTGAAAGTAATTTGTTATTTACAATTCACTATATAGCTATAGTGGTTAAAAGGGCCTGGTTGCAATTATTGTCTTTGATTCAATTTAGCTTATATCCTGGCATTTCTTTGTTCAGTATCAATAAATGGGAGAAATTACTACTGTTTCCTCTTCCCAAAAACTCTAGGCAAAGTGGCTCAGGAAGTTCAAACTATGTATTGTGTTCTTACCATCTTCAAATTAGCCATACAAACAAAATAAGCCATACAACAATGAAATACTGCTCATAATGAAGTACTATTTAGTGAAATAATTCCACTGGGGATTGTTGAATATTATATCCCAGTATGATTTCCTTAAGATACTATACAGGCCCTTGATAAACAGCTGAGGAGAAAAATCAGGGGATTAACTGTAATTACACCAAAGTGGCTTCCTATTAAATTAATTGAATAAAAAGTAATTGGATTACGTATGATCTTCAGCAGCTCCTAGACACTAAACTTTAATTAAATTATCATACATCTAATTAAAAAATGGAGCAGTTGAACATTAGTTATTTTGACACGATCAAAGTAGGAGAAACAAGATGCAAAATATTTGGGCTGAATGTAATGCTCAGTGTTAGCATAGTACAGTAACAACATAATCTCTCTTGCCTTGCTCAATTATCTTGAACTTGTTTTTCATTTACATTCTATTTAAATATTACTCCTTGATTGAAAAATTAATAACTCTCATTCTTTTCTTCTTGAACAATTAATTAGATTACATTCATTGTGCAAAACCTGATCACCCAATTTTGTCTGAAAGTTTTTCAAATGGAAATATGTGTTATTTCCTAATAGATGTTATATGAGGTATCTTGGATCAAGAAGAACAACAAAAAGCAGACTGTTTATTATACCATGAATGTACTATGTAGGAAATCCTAATTTATTATTTTAAAATGTACTATTATTAAAATGTCTATATTTTTAATTATTTTTTTCCCAAATATACAATTTTGAGGAAAACATGAAATGCTTTTCCAATGTTGAATGGACATGGAGGCTGGATGATATTCACTTCCTTTAAAATTGATCTCTTTAAGTACAATTTTAAAAAAAAGTATTGTTTGAGGTAAGACGATCATGAAGAAAAATTCCTGAAAGAAAAATACATTTTCCCCTCAATGCATTAAAATAACTTTAGAATAATAATAACACAAAGAGAACATATGTTTTGCTTAAATTAAATAATCCAATAAATAATCCAATAAAAGGAAATCAAACAAAAAATCTCAAATAAAGCACTGGACTTGAGCATTCAGAAGAGCTAATATTTTGTTTACATACCTAGAAGTTGTCTCTAATTATATGGGTACTGAGGTTTGCAAACATAGCAGATGTTCTTTTGGGATTCATTATAGCCTAGTGCCATGTTTTATGGCTATTCTTAAGTGCTAAATTGTGTATGCAGTGGTTATTCTAAAAGATTGTAATTGTAGAAAATAACTGTCTGTCTTCCATAAAGACTCAATTTTTTTTCATATTTTAGATGCTGTAAGTTCTGATGTATAATCAATAAAGGCAAGGGAAAAAGGTAATATTGTCTATGACACTGTCTAGCACAGTTAGAGGGGCCACTGAGCTACTGCTGGAAATGAAAGATACACTCAAATGATTGGTCAAAATTTAAATGTTGTAACCTCTCTGTGTGAAAGTCTCCAGTAAGATAATGAACGCTCCTGGCTGAAGCATTAAATAGAACTGATGGAAGGCAACAGCATTCAGGATTTCACAGGAGTAGACATAACTGGAAGTGGAAGCAATCAGGATTTGAGGATTTAAAAATTCTCATTGTCTCTGCCTTGTTCTGAGAGGAAAATGCTCTGTGAGGCGGACTCCTGGTGGTTTAACTAGAAGTGGGGAAACCAGACCCAATGACTTTTAACAGGAGTCAGCTGCTACCTTAAAAGCAAACTTAGCATAGACAGTGTGCTCAGGTTCACATTCCAAGCTTCTGTGGAGGGATAGCTAGCATATAATCAGTTTAGCAGCATTTTCATCACATCTGTTAACTGGTATTAGGAAAAAAAAAAAAAAAGTCCTTACTAGGTTATATAATGAATAAAAATATTTAATTCCCTTTGTCATTACCTCACCTTGCTTGATCTGTATTTCTGTATTTCATCTTTCAGACTCTCTTTGGCAATTTCAGTGCTATAATCCCAGCATTCAGAACTTATTGCCAAACTCAAAGAAGTCCCCTAGAGAGGACATGACAAAGGATCCTCTACAGAAGTTGTCCCAGATAAGTGTCACAGATCACATTAAGAGTCTTAACCAAGATCCAGCGCCCTAACAGGATTAAACTGCCTAAACTATCATCCTGCTTTATTCATACACTCAAAACTACACTTAAAATATTTTGCTGTCGCTGTTAATCTACTTCCGTATCATCTCCACAGTGTAGCTTCAAGCCCATCCACATTCTTCATCACTGGCTATTGAAGTCTAAGCATTACTGAAAGATAATACTGCAAGTGTGAAAGTGGAGTTACTCAATATCAATATTTTGATAATAAAAATTATCAAAAGATTCATGAAATATAGCTCTTAGAAAAGCTTGTGGAGATAACAAACACTGATTAAAATCAATTGAAATCCATCATAACAAGAAAAGGAGATGAGCACATGCAGTCAGTTCAGAGAAACTGAGTAGTTAAACCCTAAATAAATTCAAAAGTCAATCAAATTTACTACACAGATAAAAGAGGTAAAATTTCTAATTAAATGATACAATTAAAGATTTTTTTAGGGGTAGATGGTGCAATATAGTAAAAAAAAAAAAGTTAATTTCCTACTTCATTTAACTGTATTCTCTAGTCACATAGCGCAAGGTCATTGTAGGTTTGTTCTCTTGAGCCAGATTTGTCTATTACTTCTAACATGGGCAATAAGATTTCAGTTTATGCTACACTCAAAATGAGATTAAAATTGGGGTAACGTGATCATATTTTTTTTGGTTTTTAGCCTTGCAGCTGAGTTCCAAACTATTCAAAGCCTATTTATCAATTGGGCAAGCAGATCTGCTGATAGTGTGACAATAGACATTACAATGTACGTTACCTTTTCAGATGCATATTTGAAATACAAGGTAAGACCAACTCAGTGTTCCTCAGAGACCAGAAGTTAGATTTTACTGTTACTTTGAAGATCAGTTCTGAGATGAACTAAGGATAAAAACAACACACCTGGATAGCATAAAACTCTTCCAGGTGTCAGACATAATTCATCAAAGTATTTTCCCAAAGTAGATATAATTCCAAGCTCATTTTTAGAGACTTGTGGAAGTGCTTCAATTTTAACTGAGTTCAACCCTTGAAAACGTTTTGATTTTGGCTGTGTCTTGGTGCATATTAAACAAATCCTCAAATGTTATCTTGTTCTATTAAAATTATCATTAGCACTTGATGCAGGACATTGATGGCTAATCAACAGTGACTGGATCAAATTTCACTTTTAAAGTATGTCTTCACTACCCTCTGCAATATTCTGTCTTTATGTTTGAGAGGTTTAAACACACAGAAAGACTACATGTTTAGTGAGTATTAGACACAAGCTTCTCACATTCAGCACAAAAACCACAAGAAATGCAGTCTATGTTTTTGACAGGTATAAATTCAGAGTTTTCAGATTTAAAGGGGCAGTAACATGCTTCTTTGTATTTAATATATAGTGTGTGGTTTGGTACATATTTTTATAATACCTCATTTTATCATGATAAAATGACAAGGTGATGCAAACTATTGATAAAGTTATTTTAAAATAAAGAAAAATAATTAATGTTATCTGTCAGAAACATTATGCTGTGTTATTGTGACTTTTGCCTCAGTGGTTATGAGAGAATTATTTATCAGGAATTAGTACAAATTGAAACAAAAAAAGCGCAATTATTTCAGATGGTTCAAAGACAGAAAAAAATGCTTGATGATCCATATTCCAAAATTTCTGATGTCTGTGGATTTTCAGAAAAAACATGCAAACTAATATTATAATGGCAGTACCTGGTATAACGTTTAAATCCAGATGTAAGTTTTGTACTTTATCTTTCAAACATGCTAAAATCTATTCCTACCTATTTCAGCTAAGCAATCATAAACTCAAATTTCTCAATTCAGATGTCTTTTTTTTTTTCCAGAAAATAAACATGACTGTAGCATCCGTATCGCCAGTGTTTTGCCTTTTTGCTTACTAAAATAAATTTTACTGAAAAATTTAAGATTCATTGTTCCGCTTGAGATATCAACAAAATATTTTTTAAATAGTTATGTGAAATAATTCTGCATGAACAATATTAGTCACTTATTAGTATTACATGCCATACATTGAAGTTCTGTTTCCCCCTTATGTAGGAGACTACAAATGTGGACAGGCACCTTATTCAATAGAATACTTCAGTTTTAGTTAGAAAAACCGGAACTAGCAATTGTATTTTTTATAAATCACAAAACTGAGAAAATGTTGACAATTCCAATTTAAAATAATCACATCCCAAACATCCTTAACAGTCCTAATAAGTAAATAGAGACAGAAAATGTTGATGCATCTGTTTCATCTGTTGCTCATACTCACAAAGAAACTTACTCAAGTTGGCATCTACTAGAAAAACCTGTCAAATTACTTCATCACAGTACTCTTCTTCTTATCTTCTACCCTTAGATATCAGACAAACATAATTGAAACAGTCAGCAATCAGAATTTAGGGATATCTAAAGCTTTATGTAAGTGGTAAATGGATAAGCTTATACTTAAAGCTTAATATTTTTCTTCTCCATTTCTTTCTCTGCTGTCATCCTTTTCTCTGTACTGTCCTGTTTCTATATTATGTAGTTAATTTACTGTATATTTTTATGCTCAATGAAGAGCATAAGACATGTAAAAACATTCCCCAGGTTTGACAAATAAAGATATCACTCTTTTTCCTCCCTCTTTTCCCTGCTCCTATTTATTAAAACAAAAAAAACAAAACAAAAACAAAAACAAAACCCACAAAAAAAACAACCAAAAAAACCCCACAATCTTCATATCCCTTCCATACTCAGAAAACAAACAAATCCATTCATATCCATTAGCCTATAGTAGAAGCCATGCTAATCTTTCTTTAATGTGGGAATAAAACCTTTAAGAAGGCCAATTTTGAAGTCCATCTTCCCAGAAATAACTTTGCCAATAAATAGCATTTTCTTAGTTAGAAATAGCTAAATAAAGATTGGACAAATAATTGCACACAGAAAGGTCAGGTGTGCATTCAGGAGAAACAGGGAGTGGCTACAGCCTCCTCTGTGTTTCATTTCACAGATGAAATGAAAGTGCATTGGAGCAGTGGATACAAGATAATACAGCCCTTATATACATCAGAGGAAACCAGCCTTTAATGTGTGTTCATGGAATGTCTTCAAGCAGTGTGGGAAGACTGCCTTCAGAATTCAGCAATGGTTAAGGATTGCATGCAAACAACAGCATCCTGTAACAGTATACCATACCTGGGTGTTCCCCAAGATTTCAGATTTCTCTGGGGATTTTGGTTAGTACTCTAGTTAGCAATAGAAAGGTATAAAAAGCCCATACTCCCCATAGTCCACAATAAGTATGAACATAACCATCAGACTGGCTTTCTCCTGTACAAGAAACCTAATAATGTGATGATAGTTTCACTACATCAAAAGTTGTGTCTACATATAAACACCAGTGGTCCATTTTTCCAAACTGCTTTATGTTTAGAAGCCTAGAAGCGGTGTTACTGAGAATAACAGGTGAATTTTTCTGCATGGCTCTGGCATTAAAATGTGGAACAATATCAGTTATGAAAGATATCTGAAAAGTTATTAGAAGTACAATAAATAATTTTTAATCCTTACCTATATGTTCCTAATCTTTATGAACAAACAAAATCATTTGTATAATATGTATTACTGTCTTTAATTTGTCAAATATTTTGATTAGTTAGAAAAATGGGCTTTCAGAACTGTGACCTTGCATGCCAAGTCTGAGATTACAGCAATTTTTACAGCTGAGTTATCACCCTTTGAAGAGTAGCATTATAATGAAAGTGCTGACACAACCTTTACCATAGCACTGATGCTCTCAGAAAATTTATAAGGGGCAATCAAGTCTCTGAGATGTCTCAGGCACTGTCATCTCTTCATGCATTCCTCGGTACTGAAATGGATCAAAAGAGTAACAATTCAGATGATTATATTATTGTAATAGCTTATGAAAACGATGCTGGAAAGAGCACTCAAATGCTTTAATTTTGAACATCTTTTTGTTGCTCCTTAGAGAAACACAACATTATGTAATTCTTGTTGAATTCTTGAAAATATAAGGATTGAACTGACGAATAGTAACCATTGCAGAATACAATTATCATTACCTCTTATTCTTACCAAGATGTGGAGTAGCCTAACATGTCACAAAAAGATCAAACCACCAGTATGTTCTTTGAAAAATAGAAATCAAAGATGTATATAGTACTGAATTTTGACACAGGAGGCAATAATACTACCGTAAAAAGCAGGGAAATGTTAATCATATGGTGATAGCTTATCCTTCCAAATCCTTCATTCAATTCATTCCAGAGGAAAAAAAAAATGAGTATATAACTGGCAGTATGAGAAATATGAAATAGGAAGGCAAATATTATGTCTCCATTTTGAAGAATGCTTGTTAGGAGTTGCAGAATGGTTGCTTAGAATTTACTTTCAATTAAAGAGCACCAAAGAAAAAAATGCTGAAAATCTTCTAATTTGCTATTCAGGAAAAAAAAAAAAAAAATAGTTAGAAAAATATATGGGAGATGTGAGATTACTCACTGTTTGGAAGCTGACCCTTAACGTGTGTTAGGTTCCTGCTGGACACTGTTTTGTGAAAATTCATATATATAATTTATATATAATTCAGTTGAAAGCCCATATTTATGAATAAGAAGGCACATTTTATGTCAAACATTTCATATGGCTTAAAACAAACACTCTACTATCGTAACTGGTATTGGGAAGCCTTTTTTGTTTTACATTACTAAGAAAAAAATATTTTAAGTATAAGTAAATCAGTAAATCTCAGAGTAAAATATATGTTCAAAATCTTCAGTATTTGAAGAAATCCAGATTTTGCCTGTTTCACCCCACATAATGAACTGCAAATTTTACTATTAAAAAAATTGTAAGAAACAAAACTTAGATGATCTGTTAGAATGAAATGATAATCAGTCAAGATCAGAATTCATCTTATCACAGGAACATAGCGGTTGTACACTGTAAAATGCAGTGGAGTCCTTTGACCTCACTGAAGGTAAAGTGCAAATTAGCTGTTATATGTGCATCTTACCAAACACCTGACAGATGTAGAATACCTGTGATTCTCCTTTCTTAACCTATCTAACACCAGTTAATGCAGACCAGTTAAGGTCTGATAAACCATCCACAGCTAAGCACGCTATGTCATAACACCCTGCACCATATAGTTGGACATTGCATCTTTTACCATGATGTATACAAGTCTGTAGTTTTATACTGTAATGAGATCCAAACATCAGTTATAACAACTGCAAAATAGCTTCAGAGTACATCAAGACCAATATTTGGTGTAGAAGGGACACCATTTACACAAAGTTCATACTGTCCTAGTTGGTCAAATCTGAAGACACATCCCTATCGGCATGTCTCACAGATGCTCAGGCTGAATAATCTGAATACACTTCTGAGCTTTACAGAATACCCTGAAAGGTCTACAAAATTCAGCCTTGTGTTACCTTTTTTCTTTTTTTTGTTTTGTAACAGATCCCCACCAACTATGAGAAATAAATGCTGCTGCATTCTCTGAAATGCTTTTTTTGTCACATATTTTGTGGTTTTACATAAGTATACAGCTTTTAATCTAGTGTGTTGTCTAGTGTTTTCAATGTGATGTGGCATTGTCTGCCTCATGAAGCTGCCAAGTATCAAGTAACTGTGATATAATTTATGACTTAAATGAGCATATTTTTATTTCTTGATGCACAAACCTTATCAAATTCCTAACTGTGAAGTAAATCCTGAGGGAAAAACAAAACCAGAACTGCACAAAAGACATTGCATGTAAATAACATGGTTATAATTTTCCCTTTGATAAATCAATTTCTAGAGGAGTTGAAAGCCATCATGTTAGCAAATTATAAACATTCACCATGTCTAGAAGGTAAGGAGAAAATAAGAATGGCAATTGTGGGGAAATAATAAATTAACAAGCAAAAAATTTTTCTCCAATGTCAAAAGAAAAACAAGACCCAATGTGTGAAGCAGTCCAGATCAATGCTGTTGATGTCTAGAACAATGTAAGTTTGTTGGGTTTTGCTCTGCACTGAGAAGTGACAATAGTCTGAATATTTTTCTGAAGGAACACTGACATATTTCTTAAATTTGGCATTCATTATGATATTTGAATATTTTTTAATACTTTCATAATCTAAAAAGTGAATATGTGCACAACACTAAGTAAGAAACAGCAAAGCTTCAGGAGTAAATTTCTTGGACTAATCCTATCCTAAACAGAAACAATATCATAATCAGATCTCTAGCTTGGGCTAAAACACTCCAGAGAGTGACTGATCTTGCATGATTTGCATGGCAGTTCACCGTCTTTTCTGTAAGACTGGAAGCACGGATTACATTCTCTTTCCAAAGAAGAGTTGAATGTGTGATGGTGAAAACAACATCAAGAGAGTGTAGCTTGCCCTTTCCACAGAAAGAGGTGATAGGGCCTTCGTAGACTGGAACACAGACTGTGTTTGGAAGTAATTCAGGTCTTATCACCTGTTTCAGGGAAAGGTAATGCACAAAATGTTTTCGGGGCTTATTTGGCTTTTAGAATGTTCCCTTCTGTCCTATGTAAGGTATAAAGCTCCTTGGACACAAGTCAAGAAAACAGAATGTCATGTGGGACTCAGCAGTAAGCTACATTATGTTACTATCCAAAAGGCTGCAGACCAGAAAGTCCTTGTCCTTTGGGATCTTAAGTCTCCAGAGTCAAATTTAGTATCTGTTTCCTGTTTTCTGGGTTGATGCTGGGTGTTTCCTGGGTCAGTGCTCTTAGTCTCCTCCAGTGCTTTGTACTGAAAAGGTCAACATATTCAGATAGATCAAAACCATATAGTGTTACATCAATTTAACCAATCTTTTCAGTTTATATGGCTGTAAAATATTGAATTAGGGAATGTTTAGTATTATGAATTTGTGAAAATGGCATTATAAAAGCTGAGAGATTCATCTCATTCTTTCCAAGTTCACGTGTAGATTTGTTTAATCTGTTACCTGACAAATAAGCCACCATTGATAAGTTTAGGTGAGTAGTTACCCATTTGAATCTATGCTGCTGATGACAACTGATCAAATGATTCCCTAATAGCATTCAAGGAGAACTTGAACATCTATCTAACAATGTGCAAGTAAAAAATCTTTTGTATCTTGGATAGTGATTCCCTTCACACTGAAGCACAACTGCAATCTTATTTCCAAGTGTTTGTCATTAGTGCACACTTGACTGTCTGGCTTCACACTACTCTAAAAGACATGAGAAGTAGGCAGTAAGAGTAGCCTACTGAGAAGTGCATTTCATTTCTAGTGTTCTGAATTGGGAAGTCACATGAAGTTGTTTGGCTCCTTTTTCTTCTCATTCAGCAAATACTCTCTTACAACAAAACAGCAGTTTTGCAAAAGAGGTCCTTACATTTTAAGTCAGTTTTGTCCTTTTTGCATGTGCTTTAAAATCACTTTCTAGTCTTTGTTCAGTTAACATTTAATAAGCATGGTCATGCAGTGTCATGGATGCTCACTTTGGCAAGGTCCTGTGAAGTAAGAGTAGCTCAAGATTCTCCTGCATGCCAGCAATTATTTTTCTCTCTATGTTTTGGACAAATTGACTTGAAACATTACAATTAGCACTTACTCTTTTTGTAGAGATGGACTAGAGGAAATCTGTACTGCACAAGAGGAAATCTGTACCAGACTGCTTGAAAGCAAGACTTGGCTTTTCCTAGTGTAGTAGAGCTGAACAATGGGGAATAGCTAAGTGTCAGTGTAGAGCTTCTAGTGTTTTTTAATGACTCCATCACTATCCATATCTACCCTGACAGTGTTTTAGGAGTCAGGTCTTCATCGTGGATAAGGCTGACTATTGCTCAGTTCATTAGTTGTTTCTCCATGAGAGTTACAGTTAAAATAAAAAGGAGAGGAAAAAAATAAAACAAAACAAACCCACCAACAAAACAGTGTAGGTTTATATAAAAAAAAAATGACCAATTACTCATAGTAGAGCAATTTGATAGAATGAAATACATACAGCTTTCATATAGAAAAGGAAACCTAGTAATTATTCTTAGTGAATGGTTGCAGTAATATATAAAATGTGAATGGAATGATTTAGATATAAACTGAAAGAGATTTTTCTGTGGTAGCTGTGTGTGGATAACTAGTCTGTAAAAATAAAGAAATAACTGATGTGTGTGTATATAAATCAGCATTTTTCTTTTCTAACCACAGGAAAACTTTAATGATAACTTTATAATACAAAAAACTATACATGCAAGATATTTGATTCAACAGAGAACTAAGCAGTGTACTCTGAACAAAATACATCACAGCATTAGCCGGAAGACAATAACAATAGCCATGAATAAAATATTTAAGATATACAAAATAAATATAACAATAGCTTAATATTTCTTTCACCAGACTTTCTATGCAGCAGTTTGGCCACTTCTCCATCTTTAATTCTCCTCTTCCAAAAACTTGAAAACTTGAAAACTTGAAAACAAACCCAAGGAAGACCTTTAAGTGCCCAAAGGTATTAAATTCTTATACTTTAATAGCACAGTGAACAAAATTAACAGTTGTCCTTTCTTAGCCTGCTGATTGGTATATCCAGTAGCACAATTCTTTTGTTTGTGAGGAATTATAAATTGTGTCCTTTTAAAACAGTCACCTGGGCAGGAAAAAAATGTATTCTTGTTTGTCTTAACTGAAGGGCATGCAGTTCATGGGGAGGAGATCCCTTCTGGAAGAGGGGAACTTCTCTTTCCCTGAAAACAATGAATGGTGAGAAGACCAGAAGTCTCCAGCATGAGATAGATGAAGAGATTTTGAAAACAACAGAGAGCAGACATATTAACCTAATACTAGCAGAAAAGAGGTTATTTTACAAAAATATAGGTTTGACAGCAAAATGCTTGAAACCATTTTCAAGATATTTTTAAGAACCTGGTAGGAAATAGGAGGATATTTTTCAAAGTCTATCTGCCTTATCACAGCCTTTAAGTTATCCTCATTCAAATTAGTTTCTTGTACAGGTTGTGTTTAAGTGAAACCTGTTGTAACCTGTAGCTCCCTTCAGTGTTCTCAACATGCTCTAAAAATAGCAGCCATGACAGCAGCCTGAGTTCAGGCCCATCACAGCTGGTCAGCTAGCATATGTAACTACGGATCAACAGCATCTGACACAGAACCTCCTGCCATTTGCAAACCTGAGAGCAGGTAAGTGCAAGAGAGACCTGAAGGTACTAGAAGCATTGTACAGGAGCAGAAAAATAGAGGTGTCTGGGAGATGTTAGTAATCTGACCTTCTTCATGACTAAGTCACACAGATTTTTCGCTAACAGGAAGTACAGCAGTATTTGCTTCCAAAATATATGGCTTGATACTTGAGTGGGAATTAGGCCAGAAAGAATTAGGCCAGGTTGGACAGAGCCTTGGGTGACATGGGCTAAAGTGAGGTATCCCTGTTCATGGTAGAGGGGTTAGAACTAGATGATCTTAAGATCCTTTCCAACTCTAACCATTTTATGATTATATGAATATAGCTATCACTCAGCCCTCTTGCATTAATCCCCATGACCAAGGAAGCCCTCACATCCAGTTTTTGAAAATATATCAAATCTTGTAACCAAGAATCTGCAACACCTGACTCTGGATTTAAATTCTTTACTTGGATTATGTTTTCTGGTGTGCTGAAATAATAGTACAATCCTTTCTTCTTCCTTGAACGGAACCCCCAGTTTCCATTGAAATAAAAAAAGAGTGGAAGACTATTTTTTTTTTTTAATTACACATTGCCATTGTCATTTTTTCTATAAACCAGAGATATCTTCATGTCACTCTCAATCATGAAACAATGTGCATTTTTAAGTTTCTGCTGTACTTGCAATTGGATAAGTTGGAAATCCACATGAAAAATTAATTGAGAGCTTTACAAACTGTTTGATGTATTTGATATTTCTGCATCTATTGTTACAGAAGGATTTTTCAACTAAGTCCTGGAAGAACAACTGGAAGAACATCTGTAAAAATGTTATATGTGACTTATCAGCTGGTCACACTCACAGAAAACAAGTGAGTGCTAAATAACTATGATAATTATCTTTCCTTTGAGAACTGTGTTCATTTACGCCTTGGGCCAATGAGAACTATCAGCACAAAGGGGATAAAACACCTTCATAAAGCGTTAAGAAGAGAAATCATGTAGCCTGACGTAGATATAGATATTAGCTCTTGTAGGGAAGAATTGTTAGTAGTACAGGCACAAGTTTGTGTGTACTTCACAAACAAATTTCGTTCCAAGGAGGCATGCTTCAGAGAAATAATAGCCAGCACATCTCTGTAGGCTCTTCTCAGTGCCTTTGACAAGGTGGCCAGATTGATAACAATTCTCCTCACCCTGAATAAAATTCCTTGCCTGTAATTCCCTTTGAGGTATCTCAAGGGAGCTACAGAGCTCTTATTTGAAGGCGTGTCCAGAGGCAGTTCTTTTGGATAAACCTTTCACTAGAAGATATAATGGCAATATTTGAGTACCTTTTAAATATTCTTTTATTATATTTTTATATATAGTGAAAAATACACTTACGATAGGATCTGCAGCCATTTCTTTCAAGTTCTGAATATAACCTGATGATCATCTAACAGCACATTCTTCTGGAATCAAACTGAAATCTTATCACATTTTTCTTGAGCAATATTCTTATACTTTGGCAAGAATTGTACACTTTGAGTTATGCTTTTCACAGGCAACACAATCAATTTACAGGACTTTTAGAACTCAAATGCTGCCTCTAGCTCCTCTTTAATTGCCAATCAAATTTCCCTACCAGGATATAGTATTTGACCAAGCTTTATTTCAACAGAAGCCCCTTGTTCAGTCTCATGACCTGAAATTGCCATTATGTCCTTATCCTTTTTCTTTAGTTCCCCTTTTAGCTTATGTCATTTGAACTATTGACACTAGTCTTGGTGTCAATGCCGGCAAATTCCAGGGTTTAAATTTCCCAATCAAGTTACAACAGCAACTTTGGCTTATATGAAGTAACTGTTCATTTGTACACATTCTGTCTGCAGTAATGTAAGTTAATGTGTTTAAGGAGCGATAGTATTAATGCTGTTCAGTCCACTTTCATTGCAACCTAAATAGAAACACTTTACTCCACATTGTTAGTGAACTAAAACTGTGCACATATTGTAAATATTCAACTGATATATGACAAATTGTCATGTATAATAACTGGATGAAGACTTTATGCTTTATTAATTTATTTGAATCAAGCACCTAATAACATTAAATATCACATTTGAATAAAAATCTGTATCACTCCTCCAGTCTCTAGTTCTACCCCACAGGCAAACTTAATTTGGTCAGAGAGACTGATTTGCGTAAGAGTGGAGAAAGATTTTCAGTCTTCAAGAACTCATTTTCATTTCCTTTGTGATGACCACAACTAATATATAATTTTGTTAGGTCTTTGGATTGTCTGATGAAGATTTTTAAAAGTTACCGTAAAAATTAACATTGTGATTTTTAGCAACTTAAGAGCAAAAATACCTGTTTTATGAATAGTACCATTTTATGAATGATAATTCATGGCTGATCTCTATTCTGACCTGTTATTTATGCCTACCCATTCTTTACAGCTTCCCAAAAGTAACATACATAAAAGTATTTGTTAACATCCCAAATCTCTCTGTCAAATATTGACTTACAGAAAACTAAAACAGCCCTTTTTAACTCTTCCCACATTTCTACCCTTACTAGCCCTCCTGCTGTGTTATGCTAAGCAGGCTCTCTGCCACATCTCTGACAAGAAATGCAGTGCTGCATTAAATCAGTAAATTTTACATTAAATCTTTCAATGCCTGGTTTCACAGGGCTTTTTTGATTATACATATCAGATATTAAAATATTGAAGGAAAGGACAAATAAGGGAAAAGAAGCTTTTTTTCAAGCTTTGAACATATATCTTACCTATATGGCTCAACCAAAAGAAAAGTATTGGCTTTCCATCTAATTATGCATGCAACTATAAATTGTAGGCAACAAGCCTATACATGGTAAATAAAGTTCTTTTGAGAAAATTCAGTCTTAAATTAAAAGCCCTAAAGTTTCAAATCCTAAAAGTGGAATTCTATATTTTTATTTACCAAATGCATTGAAATTATCAATATATACTTTTTAATCTATTGACTTTGTGAATATCTGATGTCACTAATTAGTTTCCAAAAATAGCAAACACAATAAATATGAGATTAGAAAGATGCCTAAAATTTTTCTGTCAAAAATCTTCAATTTCCATTTTTAATCAGAAGTATTTACATGAAATACATTGTCTAGAAAATCAATATACCTTTGTTATTATCTGAAATGGTCATTAGGTGTCATTATCTTTGGGAATAATGTCAGACTTAGACTTACACATTTTGCAGTAGCTCTTGCTTAAGGAACAAATTTTCAACCCTGGAAATAGGTTTTATTTTCAACCCCAAGCCAATTAAGTCCACTGGAAAACTGTTAAGACCTCAAATCATAATCTCAGTTTTTTCTTATAATATTGAAACCTAATAAATTTTATTTTATCTGTTGAGAATAAGATGAAGAAACAAACATACAAACAAACCAAACATCAACAACAAGAGGAACAGGATATTTTGGAATAGGACAGTTTGGAATAGGATATTTCTCTGTAGATGAACTTTGAGGTTTGACATTGGAAATTTCTCTGCAAATTAAACTTGGAAGATTGTTTCAGATAACTATCCTGGGACCTTATAACCTCTCTGAGGAATGTTCAGCTTTCCTGGCCTCCCTCCCAGCTTTCCTTGCCTGCTGCTTCTATGCAAACTTAGGTGATGTGGTGTAGCTCCACTGTCCCTCTCTCCATCTATATGTACAAATTAAAACAGTTCTCAGCTAAGCCTCCCCAAATCACAGTAGATGAAGAATGACTGAATAATGTCACAACTGCAAAACTGTTCCTTGTAGATTTATTGACAGAGAATGGATTTTTTTTTTTAATGTTTAATATGAACTTGTTACACATGTTCATATACCAGAGGAATGAAATTCAACCTGTAAAAATTTTAAGACTTTGTGACTACAGCAAATGCTTTATTTATCCAGTTATGATCAAAACAAAAATTCAACATTTGCAGCATTATTACTTCTTCTTTAAATATAACATTGTTTTAAAGCCATCCTTGACAAAATTATATAAAATATCAAGTGAGTTGTTGTGTAAAACAAAACCTGTAGCAGATCACTTTCAGATTTTGGTAGTTTTCCGTGCATAAAGCCTTTCCTCCATGGCTCTGTCTAGCCACTCACACCAAAAGAGAAGGGATGCAAAAATCTGTTTTTCCTAAACTGTAGTTTTCTTTAGATCCATACAGACAGAAAAGTGAACAAACACTTTTTTTCTTTAAAAATGTAGAAGAGAAAGAAGTATGATTACAGACAGTTTCTGTCTTGATACTGCTAACAGCTTGAGAAAAGACTGAATGAACACAGAGATTATTTTCACTGCTGGATGATCTGATCAAAGCAAGGCAAAGGCTCACTGGAAGAATGACAATGGGCCCTGTAGATTTGGAGCAGATTGCCTTCAAGGACATTTCGGGATTTTGTGGCACTTAGGTCTGAACAAAGAACTTGACAAACCCAAACACATCTGAATTCCTTAAGTTGTAAGTTCACCAACAATAGTGAATTATTTCATCACATGGATCCAGAACAATTTTTCACAAATAGGGTAGTATATTCAGATGTGGGGGTTTTATGGCCTTAAACTGTAACTAATGTATGGCTTACATCATTTCTGAATTTTTTACAGGAACATAAGTCAATAAATGAGAAAAGCAGGTATTTAATTTCCCACATATTTCTGTTTCCAACAAATTGCTATTTCTTTGTCTCTCCAGGAAATAATTCTTGCCACCATTTCAAAGAAGTGCTATAAAGCCTTTTTCATTTCATCCAGTGGATTTTTACAGGTTTGGTTGTTGTTGTTTTCCCACTTTTTAAGCCTATGTGGTAGAATAAATAATATATAAAGCTGGTGATTAATAATGAGACACTTCATAGTGAAGCCTCTGCAAAGAAGGAAATTGCACAAACAGGCAGAGTTATCTGTCACCACATGACAAAGTTCAAGTTTAAGAAGCTGCTTGTCAAATACAATTGACTGAAAGAGTGATAGATTAGATCTTAATAGCAGTAAAAATAAGCTATAAACTATTGCCTTCTCTCACAATACAAAAGCCTCTCCTTTTAAACACTCTATGATGAAACACAGTAAAACAAAATAAAAAATGATAGTGAGAGAACCAGTGATGTTTCTTACTTACCCAGAATGCAGTGAACTGTGTTAATGTTTTTAATGCACAATTCGTGTCAAGGTCAATTTAATTTTGTTGCTGTTGTTATGACAAAAGAACCTAGACAAAAAATATGTCTAGCCATTTTCATGATTTCTGTAAAGTTGTTCATGTTTCAAAATCTCTCTTTAATTCTGTAGCCTGTAAGCAGCTTTAGCAACAACTACTTGATACATATTTCAGTTAGGCTATTTAAATGTTTCTGTGTTTCTCTGGAATGGCATGAAATATATTATCTTCTAGTAGAAAATGCAGAAAATAATTCCATAAGTGAGCTGTGAGTTTAGAGAAGAATTGGATTTCTATTTTTTAAGAAAATTGCATACAGTTAGGTTATTTCCATTATGATACATAAGCAAAGTTTGTCTTCATTTCTTCAGAAAATATTAGGTCTCCCTAAACACAAGATATCAAATCTTAGAATGGGTTGGAATGGACCTTAAAGATCACCTAGTCCCAACTCTCCCCCCACCACGAGAAGGGACATCTTCCACTAGACCAAATTGTTCCACATCCAGCCTGGACTTGAATACTTCCAGGGCTGGAGCAGCCATAACTTCTCTGGGCAACCTGCTTCAGTGTCTCACTACCCTCACAGTAAAAAAATTTCTTCCTTATATCTGATCTAAATCTATGCTCTGTCAGATACAAGCCATTCCCTCTTGCCCTGGCACTACATGCCCTTGTAAAATGTCCCTGTCCAGGTTTCTTGTAACACTCATTGAGGTAATGGAAAGCTGGTACAAGATCTCCAAGGAGCCTTCTCTTCAAGCTGAAAAACCACAACTCTCTCAGCTTGTCTTCATAGGAGAGGTGCTCCAGCCCCCTGATCATCTTCGTGGCCATTCTCTGAACTTGCTAACTTCCCTTTTGTGCAGGGTGCCCCTGATCTGAACACAGTACTCCAGGTGGGATCTCACAATAGCAGAGTCCAGGAGAGGATGATCTCCCTCGACCTGCTGGTCATGCTCCTTTTGATGCAGCCCAGTGTATGGTTGGATTCCTGATCTGCAAGCTCACACTGAAGCCATCTCTGGCAGTGTTTAAGGCCAGGTTGGACGAAGCCTTGGGTGGCATGTTTTAGTCTGGGGTGTCCCTGCTATGGCAGGGGGTTGGAACTGGATGATCTTAGGGTCCTTTCCAACACTAACTATTCTATGATTCTATGATTCTATGTTCAGTTTCTTATCAACCAAGACCATGTCCTTCTCCCCAAGGCTGCTCTCAGTCTATTCTCCACCCAGCCTGTATTTGTGTTTGGGATCACCACAACCCTGTAGGACCTTGCACTTGGCCTTGTTGAACTTCATGAGATTTGCTCAGGCCCACCTCTCAAGCGTGTCTAGGTCCCCCTGGATGGCATTCCTTCCCTCCAGTGTATCAACTGAACCACATAGCTTGGTGTAATTGGCAAACTTGCTGAGGGTGCACTGTTCACGTTATTGACAAGGATGTTAAACAGTGCCAGTCCCAATACTAATCTCTGAGGAGCACCACTAGTCACTGGTCTCTACTTGGACATTGAGCTACTGGCAACAACTCTTTGAGAGTCAAAATATTTCATCTGTAGCCTCAAAATATTTCTCTTACTTGCATACATTACTATTTATAATAAATAACATGTAATAAATATATATGTAAATATATATCTATTATATTGTTGTGTTATGAAAAACTCTTGACTAGTCATTTAGTCTGCTTCTCCACAGCACCTTTGATATGTGCTTCAAAGAGCACTACTGAAATAAGATGTAAAAATGAGGTCACAGAAGATATCTCAATTCCTTCTTATTCCATTAATATCATTATGATTTTCTCATAAAATTTTTATTGTTTTTAATTATTTACATTATTTGTACCATTATTTTTTGATTTCACTAAAACATTAAGCTACTACTTTTTTTATGTTTACCACTAACTGAAAGAAGAATCAAAATACTACAGTTTAGATGCTGAAAATTTGAGTTTTAGGGAAGATTTTGTAGCTCTTTTGCACTTCAGTGTAGCTGTGCAATAACTTCTTGTTTTAGTAGTTATGACTAGGAAAACATCTCTAGGCTCTGGCAAAGTGCTTGCCCCTTCAAAATGATCTTTTCAAAATGCAAGAAGTCGCCTAATTTAGTTCTTCAGTATTGTAGAATATTGTTATTTTGTGGATAAGTATAAATAATGTATGAGTTCAAACTGTCAAAATCAGTGCAGTCTGAAGACTGGAGTGCCAGACTAGCACTCCTGGTAACTATTCACAGTTTTGCTACGGATCTGCTATGTGATGTTCAACAAGCCACTTCCTTGTATTCCTACTGCCTTCAGGGACACACACAGGC
>NDXB01015299.1:15717-50902 GCA_002631895.1 Agapornis roseicollis | reverse complement strand
CCCAGCCCCCCCCCCCCGAGATCTCTAGCATCCCCAGATAGGATTCGTGTTTCAGTCAGGTAGGAGGACTTGTGCAAGCCTGAAGGCATCACTAGGTGGTGCAAGCAGACCACTAGCTCCAGCACCGCTCCTCTTCCAGCCTGAAGGAATCCCTACATTAGCAGGAATGGATTTGAGGCTTTTTGTGAAAATCCCATCTTATTTTTATATTTTAAACAAGTTTTTTATTTGAATATTTTCAGTAAAAAAGATACTGTTAAAAATTCTTGTACGGACCAGTTGACTTCATTTTCTTTTGCTTACCAGCTGTTCTTGAAACACTGACAAGCTTACAAATCTCTTGACTAAGTGCCTGTTTTTAAGTGGTGTCTATTCAAAGTGAGAAAAAGAGGCAACCAGTGACCACACTGAGGTGACTAAGCCTGCTAGGCTCCAAATTTTGAAGGCTATTGAGTTCCTATAAGATGTGAACAATTTAACCACCTGAATTCTGTTGTCTTGATATTTCAAATGGATTAAACTCCATCAGTTTCTTCCCTTAGTAGCAGATTTGCCAGTGACAATAGCTCTAATAGCAATTTCAACTGTACTTGTCCTACCTAGTCATAGTGAAAATGAGTAAAAGAAAACAAGGACAAAGGTAGAAGAAGCTCTAGAACTGCTGCACAGAATCCAGACTTCCTCTGTGTTGGCTAATTTTTCCAAAACTTTGGAAGGGAATCACATTACTTTGGTCAATTCAGGTTAGATATTAGGTTAGAGGTCTCTTCTGGAAGGCTGGTTTAGGGTTAGGGTTAAGGTTCACTCCAAGACGATTTCCGGACAGCTGTTGGAATTAAAAAAGGAAGAGTGAAGAAGATGTTCCCATTAGCCTCTGCCTTGGATAAAACTTTATTTCTATATTTATGTGCCAGGTCTGGCAACATCAGTCCCTTGACACATATGAACTGTGTTCTCTTCATGGGATCTTTCACAGGGAACAAAGCAATGCATTCCATCTCAAAAGTTAAAGCTGAAGAGGGGCTATACTTTTCAAATGGCAGCTGTACATTAGGGGGAAAAAAAAGCATTTTTGGTTACTATGGCCAAAATCTGCTCCTGACATGTGACAGTATTCTGAGAATAAAGCGGGACATGGAGTACCTAAGAATCACTTGGGGGTCAGGAAAAGGATGTGGTGTTGACACTCACTTTAAGGAACAAAGCAAAGAGTGGTATTTTATTTAAAATTTCAGCCCATTAGGATGCAAACAGATCTGTTCTCATATAGAAACTTGCTCCTTGATTGAGTTGTTTCATTAGCGGTATGAAATCAGGCAACAAAATACTTGGGAAACCAGTGAGATTTAGAGGCAAAGAGTGAATTCTAAGAGATTATTTGAAGGTTATGTGGTAAAACGCTCAGTTTCTTCAACTAATTAGGGCTGCTAGGACTGTTGGGGAATGTGCAGTTTCTAGGTCGTATTAAGTCTAAGAAGGTTTTTTAGCCAATTGAAAATTAAATCTTGGCTGAGCTTTTTTTTGCAATGCAGCTATTTTCCTCTTAGGATATCTATCTTCATTTAAGCATTTGGTATGCTTAGCAACTGGATAAGGTAGAGGCAGAAACCAACTACACCAGTTTATAAAATCTGAAGTTCATCTTTCCTTCCCCTCTTGAAGACCCCTCAAGTAATTTTGAACTGTAAAACTTTGTATATACAGAACCAATGCTTAAAATGTACTTGTTCAGTTGCACCTTATGACAACTGTTACTGCTGAATTTCCTGTACTCTGAAAACTTGACCAAAAAGTCATGATGGCCCAATCTGGGGCTCTGTTCATCTCAAAAAACGGATTGCCTCAGGAGAGGATGTGGCCCAAGATTTCCAAATGAAAGGTTCTTGATTAAGAAGTCTTTTTGCTGCTGCAGCCATACAGCATCTGATTGTTCCAGACTCAGGACAGATTCAAGTCTGTAATCACAGCTGATCCTGCCATCCCCATTTTGCACAGCCATGTAGTGTCTGTGAGAACCAAATCATTTTTTGAGCTTCTGTCAAGACTGGTTCAACCCTTCACACCTCAGTGCTCCAGTGAGTCCTTCTCTAGTTATGTATCAGTGGCATTATCTGTTGTTTGTAGGCACCTGGCATAGCCTGCAGGCAGAAAAAAGTCTGAGATTAAAACAGTGAGAACATTAATCCAATTGATTAAAATAGTTATGAAACGCAATTTCAGGTTCTTTTATTTCATTTTTTATGTCATCTATGTAAAACATTGGTTTTATTTTCGTTCCTTAATCAGGAGTTGTGAAGGGTTTTGCTTTCTGACAGTGGAGTCAGTCTTTATTTTCAACTGCTTCTGCAGTTTGGCTATTTTTTTTTTTTCCTTTAAGAAATCCAAAATGAAGCTGGCATTTTCACCTCCCAGTTGTGTTTTGGTCTGTATTTTAATAAGCAAATGAAAAGAAATTTCTATTTCATAATAAAATAGAAATATAAATGCAGCTTGTAAGCAGGCTTTTTTGCTCTATCTAGAAACTTTAACAAAGGGTGTCAAAACTCTTCATATTTTGTGAAACAAATGTCTTTGGGCTTTCAGTCACCCTCCAGTCTACTCAGGTGGAATTTTAGCTTTCTCTGAGCTACTGGTTTCTGTCTCATTCATTAATTTCTTGACACTGTTTTTAATTCAAAGCTTTTTATTTAAAATTGAAGCTTTCTACGTCTTCAGATAGCCACCTGAGCTATAGCTAGAGTACAAGCTGTTCATTTATCATGACATCTGATTTTTGTAGGAGCAGTACCATTATCTCAGATATGTCAGCAATGAAGGATATACTTACTGTCCATTTCTATAACTTCTGCAGTGCTGGCTCTTGTGGTCTGTTGGCAGGTAGGATGTGGAGAGGATATCTCCTTAGGTATAGCCTGGAACACAATGCAGGTCTTCACACACTCTTTTCTCCTGTACTGTTCCTGGTATTATCAATGCAAGACGAGGCCTGTAATTGCAAGAGATGCACACATTCAGGACCCCTGACAGATAGCCAACAGGGCAGTGCCACAGAGACCTGGCTAGGATTAAGTTCTGGTTTTCTCTCCAGGAAAAAAGTACACAATGGAAGAAAGGGGCAGACCCTGCTATTCTTTGGGTTTGTTTTGTTGGGTTTTTTTAATGTACCACCATGCATGAAAGACAGTTATTCCTCTCAGACCTTTTCCTTTTTCTAATAAAAAGTCTCATTTTCAAGAAGACTGGGGTGCAAATTACCTTCTCTATTCAATTACAAAATCTGATCACTGCCTTTTCTTTTTTTCACCAGTAATAAAAGCTATTGAGGTAAAGCAGTCATCTCTTGTTATGGAAAAACAGGCAGTAAGTCACCTTGAGATTAAAATACATATTGCTATACCCTTTCCTGGGAAAGCAGTGCAGTAATTGCTTAAGACAATGACAAAAGGGACTAGTGGGAACGTTGCATTTTTGCAGTACATTTCTAGGGATAATGGATAAAATCCTCCACTGGTTTAAATCAGCAAAGCTCCACCAAGCTGCCACTCTGGCTAATGTAAATTATCATGTCTTTGTTGAGGTCAATGGCCCAGCTCTTCCAGCTCTTGTAATTTGAGATATTTCCTTGAAATATAAACCATAATCCAGTCATTTTAGATGACTATGACAACCCAGGTGCAGCAGATTAGTAACTAATGTTCTAGGCCTTGTGCTGGGATATGCTGTTAGGACAGGGTGGGAATTTGGTGTGGCCTTTGTTACACATGTTACAGGTTGAGGAATAGCCAAGCAAAAAAGTGCCATATTTTCAGGCTGTCTTGCTACTCATCATGGCTGAAGGGGCAAACATCAACTAACCGCACCTACACTTTTTCTGGAAGAACAAAAGGTGATGGGGAGTGTAGGAGGGCAGCAGGGGCTTGAATTGATAAAGCTTTTCTGGTGTTTATGTTCTTGCTGAAGTTCTGTTGCAAGAGCTTAGGTGATCAAAGAACTGGTGAAGCAAAAAGTACCATAGAATACCAGGTTGGAAGGGAAATCATAGATCATCTGGTCCAACTTTTCTTGGCAAAGCATGACCTAAACTAGATGTCCCAGCACCCTGTCCACTCAAACCTTAAAAATGTCAAAAAAGGCTTGCTCCAGTGCTGTGCTACTAAAGTTTGATGAAAAAAAGAGACCTCACCCCTGCAGAGTGAAAACTAGAGATTCATCACAGTCACAGGAAGCAGAAGCCAAGAACAGATTAGGGACAAAGTGTTACAATCAGATATTTGAAAACTCAGTAGAGAACCCTTCAAAGGTCAGGCTGTCTTATATATTGAGTATTTATAGAAACACTTCAGAGATGGGAAAGCTCAAAGTAAAGGTCAAATGTTTAAGCCCTAGCTTTTAAAGGTTCTACATACATCTTACAAAAGCAGACAGAAAATACACACTGGTAATTTTCACATGATATGTGAAGGGATTTTGTTGTTGTTGTTTTTTAACTCATATGCATGCATACTTTTGCAGGTCTCTTTAAATATAAGATACTGTTCTGTTTTGTCAACATATGAGATTCATTGCATTTTGAGTGTCAGAGAACTGCCACATAAGCTTTTAGACCTTACAGATTTGAACCAGGGGTAACTTGGCTACCTCTAGCAGTGTTAGCAGAGACAAACCTTTAAGCAGTTCAGTTTGAACTCTGAGAAGCAGCCCTATAGATTCATATGCAGACCTCGCATCTTACCATGCATTAACCTTGTCCATGTAATGAATGCTAAGCATAGTGCTAAGTTTTACCTTTCTTCACAATAAATTCATAATGAGCCTTCCATAGCAGTCTTTTAAAAAATTAAGAGGTCAAACATGAGATTTAAAACAGGATTCCCTACTGAATTTCTGTGCAGAGGCACACATAGAGTGAAATCATGATATTTACAAATATTTAGGCTTATGTTTGTGTGGCCTTGGATTCTAGGGCCAGTGGTGGCTGGTGCAGGGAGACAGGAGAGAGATGTATTCCATGACTGAAGAGACAGCATTAAATTTTGACTGGGACTCTGCCTCAGCTTCTTTAAATATCTGGCCAGCATTATACTAGAAAGCCAAGGTTCTGGTTCTGACCACCACTGACTCTGAAAAGCCCTTGAAGGACAAAATCTGTTTACAGGCTGGTTTTGGTTTGGGTTGGATTTGGTTTCTTTTAGACTTTTGTGCAGAGTGAGAGGCAGCTTAGGCCAGTTGGAGCTGACACATATTGCTCCCATATTGTGTGTAGGTCCTCATTCTGAGACCACCAGCTTCTCAGAGTAAATGTCTTCTGAAAGTCACATTCATGCTCTATTGGCGTTAACCCTTAAAGCAAGGCCAGTGACACCACATGCTCTATCTTGTGTGCATGCTCTTTGGAAATAGCTGTCTGATGCAATGGGTCTTCTCTTTTGGGGTTTTGGTTGCTAGAATGACACAGCTAGAAACATTAGTCCAGGTTATCCTAGCCTTATGAAGGGATCATTTCTAACTGAGCTCATGGCAAAGTTTCAGCTGAATTTAGGAAGGAAAATATCAACCTCTCCTTGTCCTTTCCCTTGTCTTTGCCAATTCAGCTTTTCTTTTCAGGTGTGTGCTCCCATCACAGGCAAGAAAGAGCTGATTTCATTTAGTGTGCAAAGCAAAAATGATTAATGAAAAATAATGATTCTGGAAATTAAAATATTTACTTTCCTGTACATCTCCATTGCATTGTCAGCCTTGCAAAACTGTCAGTTGGAGTCAATCATGTTTGCAATGCATTTTTCTCCTTTTCCTCCCTGCAAAAGATTCTATTTTCTAACCTGTGTCACAAAGCTGATGTCCTGGTTCCATCTAAGTTAATTTTCTTCCCAATAGCCAGTGCAGTGCTGTGTTTTGGCTTCAGTCTGAGAACAATGCTGATAACACACTGATATTTTAGTTGTTGCTCAGTAGCATTAACCCTGATCAAGGATCTTTCAGTCTCTCATGCTCTGCCAGTGAGGAGGGGCACATGAAGCTGGGAGGGAATAGAGACAAGACACCTGACCCAAACTAGCCAAAGGGGTATTCCATACCACAGCATGTCATGCCCAGTATATAAACTGGGGGGAGTTATCTGGAAGGGCAGATTGCTGCTAGGGTTGGCTGGATATAGGTCAGTGGGTGGTGAGCAGTTGTACTGTGAGTCACTGCTGTTTATTATTTTCCTTTCCCCTTTATAGTTTTACATTCTCTTCCTCCTGATATTTTCCTTATTATTATTATTCTTATTATTAGTAGTATATTGTGCTGTATTTTAGTTATTAAACTGTTCTTATTTCAAGTCATGGGTTTTACATTCCTTTGATTCTCCTCCCTGCCCTGTCCAGGGAGGGAAGTAAAGGAGGAGGTGAGCAAGTGGCTGCATGGCATTTAGTTACCAGCTCAGTTTAAATTATGACAGCAGTTTATTTTATGTTGAAGTTGGAATAGGTTCATTGGTCAATGAGTTTTTCTCTCTCCCCCTATATATATATATGTATATGTATATATAAAAGTGTGTGTGTGTATACAGAGTGATAAATCCCTTTCTGCCTTCATTCTGAATATGAAGGTGAAACTGAGGTAAGGGTGGTCTACCACCAGGAGAGTACATTCATTCCTAACCAAGCAAACACTGTAGTTGCTTAAAAGCTTATCCTGAGCTCTTTGAAGTTTGCCTGCTATGCCAGTAATTTGAGAAGCAAGTGGACCAGAGCTGATGTTAGCACATCAAAGAGCTTGCTCCATTTTCACAGTGAAAACTCTATTTGAAGTTCTGTGTTTAATGGTGTGGGACTACACAGACCCCTGAATTGCATGCTGTTATTCTAAGTGTGCATTGTCTCTATAGGAATGTAATTTCACAGTCATTAAACATCTTAAGTTCATCAAGTGCTAATTATAGCAGAGAGCATGACAGCAGAATCTTCAAAGCCCCGAAGGACAGAAAAGCCTATTGATCATTCAATTGATTTTTATGACTTGGTATTGAGTAGCAGGGCTGCTTGCTGTTGTATAATCTGTTTCTTTTTTCTCTTCTGGTCATTATACTAGACTCATGAAATCACCTAGCTTGCTCTGAAACAGGACATTGAGTGGCAGATCACTGGTGCAGTGTACTGTATTACTGCAGCTCTCCAAAATATCTGTCAGTGCTACCCTTTCTTCTGAAGAATATGCTGCTTTTTCTAGACCTTTCCCCTCAAGCTATGTATCAGTGGTGATGTCTAAGGGACTGAATGAGTTCCTAGCTCCTGGTATGCTGTTGTTGATTTGCACCAGCTCCACTGGCTTGTCAGTTTCTGGTGTGGGAGGGGAAGGAGAATTTGGCAGTGTGCTGAGACATAGCCACTCATTGCAGTTTGGGCACAGCTTCTGGGATTTACTGCATGTGATCTGAGTATTGACTCACTAGGAGCATTGATCAGTCACCGTATGAAGCCGTTTGTCTTTGCAATACAAATAACCCAGAGAAAGGGTGTTTGCTCTACTAACTGCCACAAAGCTGTCAGATTTCTACAGCTGTCAGATTTCTACCGGGATCCTGGGGCACAGGCAAAAGGGAACAAGAAGTCCTGCCATGCCTGTAAGCTGACGTTTCTTGTGCCTTACTATGGCTGATCTCTCCCCTCTTATATTCTTCATTCTGTCTCTGTTAGCTGCTGCTTGCAATGGAAAGATAAACATAGATACGTGCAAACCTTCTCATTGAGGAGTTAAGTGCTCAAATGAATTTTGATGTTAATGAACTACAAAGTGTAGGCAACAGGCAGCCACAGAAGATTCACCAGAGGCTTGTGCCAGATACCTGTTGAAATAATTGGAAAGGTTTCCACTGATTTCAGTAAGCTCTGGTTCCCTTCCTAATTGCACTTTCCTGTGTTTCTCAGAGATTTGCACATGTACCCACAGCTCCCTGATATTCTTTCTGTGCCAGGGCTCTGGAGAAATAGGCTGTACCCTGGCAGCACTTTGGTCTTCTGGGTACATTAGTTATGCACTTTAGGGCCTCAGTTTCCCCATCTGCAAAGATAAAGGTAATGATAGTTGCTTCTTTAAAAACAATGTCCAAGGACTTCTTATTTGTTGCGTAGAGGAGATGATTGCTACCAGTATTACTTTGAGTGATGGGACAGTGAGAAAAGGCAATAGGACCAAAATGTGTGTATCTAGTATAAGGGGAGCTACCTTGATAATCCTCTAGGACCCCATGTGGTGACAGATGAAGATCAGACCACTGCTGGGCCAGAAGCAGTAAGCTTAGCTAAACTGTCTCTTTGCTGTAAGCAGCCTGTATTTAGGATAGTATATTTGAAAGCTGCCAAGAGTGACTGAGTGTAATCATGCTGAAATCAAGTGCCAAAACTGAACTGCCTTAGGAAGGAATGTAGATTACTGCAGATCTTTGTGGTAAAGAACATCCTGAATGTACAATCACTCTTTCAAGGTAAGGATATTTCTGCTAGGCTCTTCTGTCAGTTGTTTTCTTGAAGAATTCAGGGCAGACAAAGAAAGAAAAGAAAGTGTGTTTAAGATTCAAGGAGACAAAGCTATTTTAAGTTTCATTTACAAAGATGAATTTGGAACAGATGCTTCACATAACTGAGGGGCACCATTCTCTGAGAGAGCCTTTGAGAGTCAAGAGAAGGGAATTACAAAGAACAACAGTATATTCAGAAAGGTAACTACAATCAAGTCCTTTCCATGTTTATTAAGGGGAAAAGACAGCCACAACTGCAATGGAGAAATTAAAACTGACTTTGTAGAAAGCCATTTTTTATTTATTTTTTGTTTCTCTGAAATAATTTCAAGACTGAAGGCAGGAATAATTGAAGCATTGAGAGAATATATCAGTAATACATCATTATCCAGCTTTGCTTCGATCCACTGATTTCAATTTTCTTTTGAACAAGCAGCATTTATCAGAGAACTTAGCATATGAATGGGGAGGGGGGAGAAATGTAAAATACATGCTCTAGATTTACATGTCTTAGGATGCCAAAAAGCCATCATAACTAATTGTTTCTGAAATGCTTTATAAACCTTATCATATGTGTTGACCCGAATCAGAGTAATTAATTTCACAATGAATTCTTTCTACATATGCCCTATCTTATTATTATCCTTAGTCTAAATTAATAACATCATGATAATAACTAGTAGATATGAAATTGTCTCTTCACTACTTCTCATAGCATGTGGGCTTGATATAAAAGAACAAGGATGATAATTACAGAAAAAACATGTCAGCTGTATTGACTGTTGTGCACCTTAACCCTAGCATCTGCAAAATAGGCATTATTCAAATGTGAATGTCTTTGATATTCTCCTTGTATTTCTCCTTCTATTTCAACAGTCTTCCTTCCTGCAAGAGGCAAACATCTCTCCCTCAAAGGTCACTATAAAAAACTTAAGGTAGAATTTTAGGGCCTGATTCAAGGGGTGATGATGCTACATTTTGGAGCAAATGAGCAATAGGGACCTATGATTTAGGAGAGCTTCAGCATCTGGAAATCCGTCTGTAATCTCTAAATCCTACTGAGGTTTCAGCCTCCCAGAAGTCTCAAGAAAAGTGAATGGACATCCTTATATCTTGGACTGTGGTTTTATGGCCTCATTAAGACAAATTACTTTGAGTAGGGTGCTGCTGTCACAGTGCCAGATCCATTCCTTGCTCTGTGTCACTACCTAACTGTGAGAACATAGTAGAATTGCCCATGTTTAGAAGAGTATAAGACAGACATGGAACTACTGCCTTAGCCTGATTATTACTATTGCCTTTATTGAATACATTACTGTGCTTCAATCAGTTACTGAAATAAGCCTTCTGTATCCTCTGAAAGTAAAAATCTCTTCTGTAGGCATGGCTTTAAGATGATAGTCTCTGTCGGTCCACAGGCGTATCTTTAGTTCTGGCTCTGCTACAGCCTTAGAATTTCCAGTTTCCTTTATTCAAAGTCACTGTTCCAGCCTGTGCAATCACAAGAAAACATGGCACACATGCATTAACAAATCATTGCCTGAAGCCAAAAGCTTGAACAGGGACTGAAACACAACAAGGCACATGAAAGAATTGCTTCATACATCTGACTGATGTATGGTCTACAGGTTTATGGTAATAAGGAAAAAAAGAGATCTGTTATGTGGGGTTTTCGGTTGATTGACTGGTTTGAGTTTTGTTGTTGTTTCTTTTTTAAAGAGGTAATGATCAAGACCATAGAATATTAAGCACAAAAGGAGAGTCTTCTCTGAAACAAGAAAATATGAAGTCACTTGGTCCTTTAGTGCAAGCAGAAGAACTCAACCTCAGCTTCTGGAAATTGAATTTAGGAGAACACATTCCCTTGATGCCATTTCAAAAAGAGCTAACATTTCACCTGCAAAGCAAAGTATTTTGAAGTTTCGCAAAGAAAGTCTGTGACAGAATCCACTTGCTGACTGTCAAGATGAAGGTGCAGCTGTCCCTTGTGTGTTTCTTTCTTTTCTAAATCAGTAGTGAACTGACTGCCTTTGTATCTTTAAACTATCTTTGTATTTTTGAAATGAGCATCTTGAAGTGCTGCCTCTATCACAAAATCAGCAATTCAGTGTGAAAGTTAAAATGCTAAGCACAAAATGTGCTCTCAATACATAGATACCCTTATTATTGGTGATACTAGTGTGATTCCTAGATCATCAAACCAAGTTTACTGTCTCCTGGTGCTTTGTGCTGCACGCATGGGTAGTAGGAAAGATTTGAAGATGCTCTGGACTCCAAACATGAGGGGTATAAGTAGGATGCAACTGTGACCTGCCTTTCATCTACAAGGCAAGGGCCTACAGCAACAAAAACATGGCACAGGCCACAAACTTCAGAACCTTTAGAATGAATACTTCTGTAGAATCAGTGGTCAAACAATCAATTTCTGGTTTATATAGTTTGTCCTGATTTTTTTTTTCAATCTTTAAAAAAAGAATTTAGATAATGGGTAACCAAAGGGTTACTTCACACAGTTTTCAAGTATGTAATTTTTAAAAATGCCAGAAATTTTTCCTCATTTTTAGTTTTCAGGCCAAGAATATTTGCCAAATCCTACTGAAATTTTACATTCATTTTGAAAGATAAGCCAAAATTCATTTTCATTGTGTAGAAGTGTTCACAAGCTGCTCTTTAATCTGAAAACAGAAGCTTCTTTGCATCCTCACCTATTGCCTATCATGCTCTGTGGCACAACAATCCGGAGTCAAGACCTACTCAGTAGCAGCATGTCCATAATGGCAGCAGAACTTACAGTGGTATCTGTATTTGTAAAGCCAAATAGATTCCAATGTAAGTTATAGTCATCTCCCAAATTTGCTCCCTCTTTTATTTTTTTTAACAGCTCTCCACTAATTCCTCTGTCATTTATATGGTTACTTTGGTCCTCCTATGCTTTCACTTTACCTTTGGCTTTGGTTCAGAATATACAGTTCACACAACTGAAGTTAATGTAACACAGATGGGTTCCTTTTGAAAGCTATTGTTTACATGTAGCAACCAAAAGCCCTTTAGTCTGGTTTACTGTCAGGTGAGATCTCAACATTATCTAAGACACGTGTGTTTTTCAAATAACAGAGACTTATCTTAGCCTTGCTTTAACTCAGTTACTGGCAATAACTCCAACTTCTGCTCTACTAAATTTTGTGAAATGATGTTGATTTAACCATCTTGATGGTCAGGTGCTCTTGGGACAGATATTACAACAACTATTATATAAACAACTCAGGTTCTATTAAGGCACTTAAAATCTATGAACTTTTTAAGTAACAAGACACCAGTGGTCACTAAAATCAGTGGGGTCTGCAGAGATGAGATATTTTTGTCAAAAAAACTGTCCATAATCTGGGCAACCCCAATGTTCTGGTGGTTTAATGGCATTGCGCCCTATGGAGATTTAGGGACTCCACAACGTAGTTTGTGAATGCCTTTGTTCTTTAAATCCAGTGAGGTGAGTAGCCACACAGTAAAAACAGTGTGCAAACTTCTCTCTTAATCATACATCAGGCTTGCCGTTTGGGATGGTCTCAGACTGAAGAGCTTTCTAAGTGACCTTCAGGCCTGTAGAATCTGTCAGACACATCTCTTCAGAGCTGTAGGCAAGCAAAGGGACTGAGATGTAGAAGTCTCAGCCCAGTGCATGTGTTTCTGCTTCAGTTCCACTAGAGTGCAGTTTTTCCACAGCCAAAGCAGTGAAGAGTAGGTAAGACCAGAGGTGCAGCATGCAGATTCTCTCAGTTTGTGTTTTATCTTGCATACTCTTGTCTCACTGAGATTAGGATGCACGCTCTGTTCCTTGGTTTTGTACACATCCATATTCAGTTTTTTTGAGCAGAACTAATACTAAAGACTAAGAAGTCCTATTAAAGACCAAGTATTTCTTTTTTTATTTTTTTTTAAGATTTGAATCAGAGAGTTTGATTTTACTTTGAAACACAAGTTTAGCATTGATCGTATTGGAACTAGACAAATGCTTCGTGTTTGGCATGTATTTAGTGGTACAAGTTTGAATTTCCTTGATGAACCAGTATTTCCTTTAACATAAAACCTGGAAGTGCAGGAAATTTGCCAGAATTTGTTAAGACATGGTTAGCTGTTGAGATTACACTGAAAAGTAAGTTATGTTTATCCTTTAATAGAAAAAGCACAACTGACTTCCTTTGTGCAAAGGAAGAAAACAAGTACTTGAGTCCTGATACTTTATTAAAGAGATGGTTGCTTCTAAACATAGACTTTATGTTTTCAAATGCTGCATCATCAATTCATGTAGTGCTTTTGTCATTATCAAGAAAAAAATTGCCTTCCTCCCTCAGTTTCAGCAGGAGTATTTTTACCCATGCAAACCTGTTTTGCTGAAACTTGCTGTTTTGTGTGGCTGTACTGTTTAGAGTATTGCTAAATGCATGCTGCATACCATGGTAATAAGGAGATTAAATTCCCCCTCTGAAAAATGTACTTTATAATCAGGCTTCCTGTGACTTGATTCAAATCATAGTGAAAGTTGTAGAGTTTTCCTCACCAGCCTTCCTGCAGCAGGAATCCTTTTTATGTACCATTGCATAGACATGAGCAGTTCCAGAAGAGCAGAGCTGGATAGAAATATTCTGTATTGAAAGCTTGTACAGAAAGCTCAGCTAGTACACAAGCAAGTCCCTTATATGCAGCTGAGAGAAACTGACGGGAAAATGAAGGGGAAAAGTAATGTAACTTTACCTGTCTCTCTCAACTGCAGGAATGAATGACTGGTCAAACCACACAAGATAAATGTGAATTCAAACTGGCTGACAAGAAACATTAGCTTATCTAAGGTGTGTCATGTGGTTTCAATTAATTTCACGTAGGCCTGTCAGGATATATAAATAGCTGTAACAAACACTAAAATAACTGTGGTGTTTTTCAAATTAAAAAGAAATAAAAATAGACTATAACTTTCATAGAAGCTACACACCTTTGGCTGCGCCTTTAGCCACATCTACAATATTGTAACTTACCAATTTTCTATGAAATGTCAGTAATTATGAAAGTGCTTGTAGGGATGTCAGGAAAATTGGTTTTCAGCTGCTTCTACTGGGGAATGTTAGCTTTGTATTAGTATTGGCCACACTTGTGAAATAATTTTGCTACAAGCAGGTTTTCAAGAACTGGGTATTTCATGAAATCATTTTAATTGTCCTCACTTGTATCATTGCCTTCTGATTGGTTATGTTGCGTTCTGATAGATTATCTGCCAAACTGTTTGGCATGCAGCCTGCCAGGCACCTGCCAGGGAAGGCAGTTGGCCCAAAGTCTTTTTGTAACCCTAATCCCTGCTCTTTCAAACGTGTGCTTCTTTGAAAGCTATGCTATAGAGTCATGCTTTCAAAAAAGGCTGTCATGTCCAATAACCGAACACAGATTGGATCAAGCTTACTATTTCATTGAGAGAATAAGGGCCCTAGCTGAGCACTTTACAGAGTAGCCTGAAATATCATCCAGGTTCAAACAACCTTGGTCCAGCTCTAAATTATGCAGAAAATCAGAAACTCTTCCAAAGTATTTTCTGTGCTGGAAGTGCTGTCTGAGCTGCTCAGATAGTTATGCAATGTTTGCCTCAATACAGTATCTCAGCTGATTGTGAGCGTTACTCACCATATCCTCTCAGAAAAACCCGGCCTTAAAAACTGACAGTTGAGCAAAGGGAGAGAGGAATACCCTGAGGTCTTTGTTCAACAGAGTGGGTATCTGCCACTTGAAACAGAGACAGTGAAAGCAAAACCTGTTTCTGTAATAAACAGTAGTTTTCCTTATGCCTCCCAACAATGTTTTGCCCTCACCAAGAAAAGACTTGTGATTGTCACATTCATGGTACCCCAGACATATTACTACTGGGTTTAGTTTGTGTATCTAATTAAAACTGGAATAGCTTGCAGCTCACTGCAACTTTCCATCATGTGAAGCCTCTTGACACCTATTTATGTGACTGCTAAGTGACAAAGAAACACATCCAAGGGAGAAGCAGAGAGGAACAAATGGCTAAAGAAAGGTCAGGGCAATACCACATGGCTGCTTGCCTGCTTCCTAGAAATGGAAAGAGAAATTCTGCTTCTTTTGAACCCCTCCTTTTCTGTTCTTTGTTAAATTAGATTATGGGTTGTGACATTGAGGGCTTAATTTTACTTTCATTGCTTTGGAGGGGCACAAATACACAGTGATAAAGCAGAAATATAAATGTAGATGTTCTCTTTTAAAAATGCCAGCTGTCATGCAGACAGTGTCATTTCTCTTTGTGCTTTATGCCGCAGACACTCTCATATCAGGACATTTAAACATATGCGATATATTTCAGGAACTTGTGTTGGAGTATCATCATTTGAGAACAAGTTTGCTAAGACCCATCATAAATGTCACTAATACATGTTTATATCAGGAGCCCAACCATGTAGCAGGAGCTCAGCATTGTCTTGAAACTTGTGGGTTTTGTCATGGTATGCCAGCCTTTGAAATCTAGCATGCAGGAAAACGTCTACAGTGTGATCATTGGTTCAGAACAGGTTTTGTGAAAGCAGCAATGTAGCAGATGAGCAGGTTCAAAGCAAACATAAGGAAACACTTTCTCACACAACATACAGTTAATCTGTAGGACTCCTTGGCATGGTGTGGATGCTAAGAGCTTACAAAGGTTCAAAAAGTGACTGAATATATACAGGAAAAATAGAAAAATCACTGGAGAGTGCTAATCCTCATCACCACATCTTCTTCAAGGGGCCTTATGCCTTGGATTACTGTAAGCTTCATTTTACCTAGGAAACACCACTTTGATCTTGCTTTGGTCTTGTCCTTGTACATAAGCATTTGCTATTGGCACTCTCCAATACAATCCAAAACCAAATAGAGTATTTTCATTACAGAGAGCAAGAAATTTCACAGATGCTTGTTCTGAAGTTAGATCCTTAAAACTAAACACGTATGCCACTTAACATCCTTTTACATACAATCAGTCAGGAAATTTCCATATTAACTTACAAAGGTTGCTGAGTGGCATGCCCAGCGTATTTCTTTCAGCATAACATGTCATTTCCTCTAAAACCAAACCCACATAAATATTAACTTTATATTTTGTGGACTCAAAAAACACTGCAGTTGCACAGGAATATTTCAATCTGCAGAAAAATTCCACTCAAAACATCCTCCCTGTCCTGAAGGGCATCTAGCCTTCAACTCTAGCTCTTCAGACCTGGGGCTTTTATGTATGTTATCATGTTTGCTCCAGGTTGATGACAAACAAACAGAGACTGTGACAAAACAGCTTCATCTATAAGAAGACCATTATGATAATGTAGATTGAGAAAAAAACCTATTCCAAGTCTCTCCAGCTGAGGCCAGAAACACAATAAAATTAGGTTTAGAAGGACAAAGTCAGAACACAGAAAATGAGGAGAGTGAAGGGAAGGAAAAGAGTTCAATGATGTTAGAGATGTGCTAAAAAAAAAAAAAAAAAAAAAAAAAAAAAAAAAAAAAAGAGAAAAGAAAAAAAAAAAAAAAAAAAAAAAAAAAAAAAAAAAAAAAAAAAAAAAAAAAAAAAAAAAAAAAAGAAAAAAGAAACAAAAGAAACAAGAACCAGCACATTAAAAATCATACCATGAAGAAGAGGCCAATGGCCTTGTTGATAGACTGATGGTTTTTCAGGGCAGAGGTTGGACTATGTTACACTTCACAGCCCTGTCTTGACCTAGGCTAACAGTCTTTCTTCCCAATTGCACAGCCATTAAGGATTTAATTTGGTTCATACTGCCTCTGTTCTCTCCTGAGTGTTCATTTCTTCCTATTTAGAAAAATGCCATGTATCCTGCAAGGGCATCATAAGAAAGTCTGTGTGTAATTTCAGTTTAAAACAAAAAGCAATCCAGATTCTGACTCTCCATCTCCTTTTAATTTCTAATCTGCACAATCAGTGTGTCTTTTTTAGCAGTGAACTGGCTTTGCCATACCCATTTTTTGCGGAACATGAAATAGCTCTGAGCTGTTGAAGATAATATGTCGTCAGTCTGCTAGAAAATGTGTACTGTGTAAGGCAAATGTAATTCAAAAACATTGCGCTTAGATATTTGCATTTTTGTTTGAGATGTTTTGGTCTCTATCTCATGCTGTGTTGTCTTGCAAAGGTTCCACATCAGAAGAAGGCTTGACTGTGTTAAAATGTCATTGATATAATTTGGCTCCTAGATGATGCTTAAACTGTAGCAAGAACTGTGTAAGGCTAACACTAAGCCCAAGTAAATCTAATCTGTTGAGTGGGATCTTTCAGAGGTAAACATTCTGTTAAAGGCATTAAGGTCTCATGAAAATGTGCTTACTGGTATCAGCTGATATCCATGGATTTTTGTCAGGTCTTGAGAATTCAAAACATGGAAAGAAAAGCACTGGAAGATATTTGTGGATCTAAGCGTTTCTACTTTTGTGGTGAAGCGCAAATACTACATTCCAGATAAACAGCTTGCCCTTGCCATAATCATCTGAAATGAAATCCTCAGTTTTAAACTGATACGCACTGTAAGAAACCAACCTCATCATGCAGAACAACCAAACAGCAATGCCTTAAAATGAAAAAAAAGGGGAAAATTGTGCTGGGATTTTCCAAATCAGTTATCTTTGGTGTAGCCCTTCTATGAATTGTGTCAACAAAATTAACACTGACTTCAGTGGAGCAGACCTCTTGGTTAATGCGGAACAGTTATGCTTCACACATAAGTGCATAGTGCCAGTTACATTTGACCTAAGCAGTGGCACACACAGCTTGGGCTCCTCCAGCAGGACTTGCTGGTGCATGTAGCTGTCAGTCTTCATCTCCTAGCCTGACAGTCTAGCTCAACTCTTAGAAAGCTACAGAAGAAAACAGTTCCCATGTTGTGAATGAAGTTGCATGGCTCACCGGTATCACCAAGATTTGATTAATGATTTTAAGCACACGAGTGCCTGTGTAGAACTTATGGGAGCTAGTCATTTCATATGTCTGCAAGAGGGAGTGACAGTGTTTGTTAGGATTTTCCATACCAGGGAATTGGTAATGCAATGCCCTCAACTCACGGCCATAGCCATGTGGTCCCTTCAGCCCTTTATCTAGTACAGTGCCTAAACACTCATAAAATATATTATAGTAATACCCAAGAGAAAGAATACACTGCACAAAATACAATGGAATTTTAGCAAAACACTTGTTGGCCTTGGCACTGGTGGCAATTCCTTTGATAGCAAAACCATTCATTTTCTGCAAGCAATAAAGCCTCATTGTATTCCCTCCCACTTCTTTTCTCTTTAGCTTGCATGCACTTGCAGTTAACTGCAGGGAAACCACCCATTTCTTCATACCAAGATCTCCCTCTCTGTTTTAGGGGAAACATAGTTAATTTTTGTTTCCAGATCTACCAGCCTATTCTCTAAATCTCCAATTGACTAGCACCATGCAAACTGCAGGAGATGCATAGGTATTCATAGTTGCTCCCAAAATCAAGGGCCTTTCTCCCACAGCTAAACTCCACCTTCCTTGACTAGGAAGGCCATTGGTGGGCTGTGTTCAGGGTCTGCTGACAGGTGAGAAATGGTTCATTTATCCTGAGATGTGGGACAACTAGTAGTTGATGTAGTAGCTCTACTCCCAAGCTGGCATCTGCTCTGTAAGGAAGGAGATCAATTCTGAAAAATATGTGTATTATAAAACAATCTCTAGGTACCATATTCCCAGTATCGAGAGCATTTGTATGCTGACCCTGTGGCCAAGCTTCTGAATGAACTTCACAATACAGCTGTTCTGTCCAGCTGAATGCTTTGTGGTGTGAATAGGCTTGTTCAGAACTGTTCTGATGACTGTTGTGATCCAATGTATTACCCAAGGGGCAAAGCGCTTGGCAGAGCACAGTAGGCATACCTTCTACTCCTTGCTGTAGGGAGGAGAGGGTGGTTTGGAGAAGAAACTTAATTTAAACCCACCTGTAAGATAAGTACTTTCTCTTTAAAGTGCATTGATATCTTCTGATGAAAAGAGCTAGGTGTTAAGATTATTAAATAAGTGTTAAAACCTTCAGATCTTTCTTGTTTCCAGTTGCCTGAGCAGTAATATGTTCATCTGATGGGAAATTCACCTGTGGTTTTCCCTGCATGAAACCTATATTAACTTCTCCTAGGTAGATTCATAAAACATTCCTCATAATCCCCATTTCAAGCCATTTTGCTGATCTGAATAGCACAGTTCCTCATAAAGAACATTTCCTTCCATTCAAAAACCATTTGCATTTTATTTATGCCTCAGAAAAAGAACAGTGCAAGCTGACTACAATCTACAGACACTGTCTATAATAAAAAAAATAATTGTATCAATCTTTTTGCTGTAGTGGTCTTAACAAATCATTTTCAACTGGTCATTTCTCCACCTGCTCACCAAGGTCCAAGCAGCTGAAGCACGCACATCTCTGACACTGACTGAATACCAATGAAGCTGAGGTCACTTCAGTGTCAAGTGAGTGGGAGAATAGCACCCAGCAAAAGATGTCAGTTTTGGACCAGCAGCAATCATTATGTGATAGAAACCAAGTAAGTAACAGGAACACAAATCTTAGCAAACACACATTGACAAGCACATGCATGCAGAAGAAAAGTTGAAAGGGGAAGGAAGGATGTGCCTAAATCAGAATAGCAAACAAAGGCTCCCTTCATCTGAGACATCACTTGGCAAGTATTGATGGCAGTCTTAAATCAAGATTTGCATGCTGGCTCCAGTGCTAGTGATTTGTTCTGCCAGGTAAATCATTCCTGTAGAATGTATTTATCAAGACATGATTTCTGCTCTCTAGAATCAAAGTTGCTAAAATACAAAGGAAAAGTAACCATAAAAATTCAATATTTCACAAAGCAACAAAAAATGTGGGGCAGGGGGAAAGAACAGGGTGATGATGTTGCTACCTGACTGCATCAATAACCCCAGAAGAGACTAGAAGCATTTTATGTGCTGGGAAAGTTAGAATATTCCATGTCGAAACGTAAAAAAATTACCAGAAATGGCAAAAGAGTGCAATTGATTGATATTGGTTAAAATGGCTTGAATTTTCCAAATCTTCTTAGGACTTGATCAGAGCCCTGGTAGGATTAGAGGATGCCTGAATTTCAGCCGTCTTTTGGAGAGTTTAGTCATCATCCATATAGCTGCCTGAGAAAATGCTTATTTATATTTCACCACAATTTTAGATTGGTTTAGGATGAGAAGAGTCACATATTTCTCCGATCAGGTTTTCTTTTTCTGCTTATGTATATCCACATTCCCCAAAGTAAACAAACCTGTGCTTTTGAAGGAGGATATTTGATCTGTGGGGGTCCAACATAACACATAGGAACTTTAAGAAAAAAAATAAAAATAGAACACACAATTATTGAAAATATCCTGTAGCTCCCTGTAGCAGAAGAATTTAAATTGATTTTTTAAAATTGATTGTAATCATTACTTTTAATTTTCCTCTAGAAAGTGCTTACTACAGTTCAATAATGGAGGGAGGAAACAGCTGGTCTGCACATTTGTGAGTGAGCAGCATTTAATAAGGTAATGTGTTCATTTTCTAGGTGTCAAGAATTATGAATTTATGCCAGGTCAAATTAATGCACGTGTTTCCAATCAACACAGTCAAAGAGCTTTGTAAGTGAGTGCAGTTGTATTCACTACATCTACTTCTGTGTGAATAAAAGGAGAGTGTCTGTATTATGGGGATGTGACATTTTATAACAGAAATGGCAGGTCATATCTAACGGACATCTCACTATTCCCCACCACAACCAAAACCAGCAAAGCTGCTGGTCATAAAAACATTGGGCTACATTTGGATCATAAAGCTCAGGTTCCCATCCTTCTTCTGCTACAAAGTGTCCCATAGCATTTCAGTAATATGAATAAAGCCTAATTTTCCTTTGCCTGCCTGTGCAGCAGTGTGATACTGTGTTTGTAGTGTAGATAAAAAACAGGTATCAAATGCTATTAAACTTTGGGCTAGACTTTGTTGCTTCTTCGCAAAAGCAAATAGTAAATATTGACTGAAGTAGGTTTATCAATATTTATCTTAAAGGGAAAACAAATCTTCCTATTTGGGAGAGAGAAGAGTCAGATGGTTTCCCAGTAATAGTCTTGGTGCCTTTCAACAAACAGGCACATTAAAAGGGAATGACCAGTGAGAGAATATTCAAAACACTTTCAGATGCAACCAGGTGCTAAGGCCAGGCAGGTGCTTTCTTCTGCTTTTAAAACACAATGCCATTTTCAAAGCCACAATGCCCTAAACTTCCCATTTAGAAGGTGATGAAGTGTTTGTGTATGTAGAGACAGAGGAACTGCATGGTTTGGGCACTGCAGTCACCTAGGTGCAGGATGTGATGCTACTCACCCCTAGCAGATATTTACCTCTCAGGGCAAACACAGAGGTCATGGGCCTGTGAAGGAAAAAGAGGATGGGGAAGGCAGAACTTAAGTGGGCAGTGAAAGAAATTTCCTTGTCATCCCACAGAGATCAAAGAGGTGTAAGACAGGAATATAAATAGATAACAGTCTGCACAACTGTAACTGGAGAGAAAGCAACTGTCTTTATGGAGCTAATGAGACATGAGCCAGCACAGGGAGGGAGGCAATGTTCCTTGTACCAAGGGCACCCTGACAGCAGCAGCAAACAGAGCAGGTATAGTGGAAGAGGGACACAGGCTAAAGCTCCCTGACCTGGTACACCAGAGTGAGCGAGCAGGAGGTTCAGAAAATTGTACCACCCCTAATTTCAGCCCTGGTATTCCTTTCTTTTCTACATAGTTGTGCACTTTATCTCTTTGCCCATGCTCAAAGGCTTAGTGCATTGACACATGTAAGGGAAAGGTCTGAGTCAGCCGTGAATTTGCTGACACTTGGTTAGAGGAAGTAAATTGTGACACTGAACTAGATGCAAATAGGGCTTTGCACTTACTGAGATCAGGCCAGGATGTTGCTACTATGCATTTTTTGAGACTGTACCCTAGAATAGAACAAGTTTCCCTTTTTCTTCCCCCTCTCATTGGAAAATCCCATTATTCTCAGTGGTACAGGTTGGCTTCTCCTTTCTTCCTACTCCTCCACCCTTGCACAGAGAATGGAAAAAAAGGATTGTCTTGAGACCCCTAAATGAAGGGTTCTGCCAAAATGCTGAGTTTATAAAGTCAATTATTAAATGTTCTATGGCCAGTGAAAGGAGGAGATGGATTACCAGTTTAGTGACACATTGGAAAATAAGCTTTGCTGAGATGCATACCTGACTTGTCAGGTTAATTACTTCATTGATAAGATAGGAGCATGTGTAAAGGTGCAAAATATAATCCTGCATGGCATAGGATTCAATTAATGGTTTTAATAAACTGATTCTAAACTACGAATCTTGAACTATGAGTCACCTTCCTGTTGACCTTCAAGAAAGTGCTAGAGTGTTGGGATGATTTGGGAGGCTCCAAAAGGAATGTTCTAACCTACTTAGTTTTCAGCACAGAAAAATAAACTCTGACACCTTGAGATATTACTCACTGAAGTATGGTGCATCGGGGAGAAGAGGTTATAAGAGGGCAAATGCTTCCTTAAGAAATATTAGGCAAATTTTCTTAACTGGTTTATATGTGCCTAAAAAATGAGGTGGATTAATAGTGGGATGACTGGCAGTTTCTGGTGTAAGGCATGGGTTGGACTTGATGATCTTAGAGGTCCCTTCCAACCTAGTGATTCTGTGATTCTGCAGGGGTAAAAAACCAAAGCATGTCAAAAAACAACATGTGGTCATCATCCCAAGATATTAAAGTGGATTGGGTAACCAGGAACCCTCATTTCAGTGTCATCACAAGAATGATGGCCATGGGATAAAACCCTATTAGTGCTTGAATGCTGGCTAGATTGTATGCATACACACATCTTAGTACTTTTGGATATGTGGCATAAAAGTGCCAGTATGAATCACTTTCCCTTCTTGTAAGGTCTCTCATTGTCCTTTCCACATTGTTGCTACAATACTGCAACATGATTTCCTACTACTTATGCATGTGTTTGTGAGTGTGTGCTGTACGGGTGACATAAGAAGTCTGCAGCTATAGCTCAGCCCAGTGTTAGCTGCTAGCATGTATGCTGGATGGAGACATCCTCCTGACTCCACTGAAGGGAGAGGTTTTGTGTCTTAAGAAATCTGGGCTTGTCCTCCCACCTTCTGCAGCAGTTTTTAGGACAGGCAGGTGGGGTGGCCTTTTCTCCCTGTATGCTGTTGAATTACAGGCTTTTGGTTTCTTCATGGCCTCCAGAGTTCTTGCCTAGTTTCTTCTGAGACCACACTGACTCTCAAAATTGTTTCCAGCTATCAAACTCAGTATCCTAAGCTTTGGTGTAAGAAGGATACCAAGACTGAGGAACAGTGCCTCAGAGATTTGTGCTTCATTTCTGAAGAGGAAAACAAAAGCAACATGATCCAAGGCTTTGTCCTTGTGCTATTGTTGCTCTGCATGAAGGCTGAACTGACAAGATCTGCATAAATTGCTGCCAGAGAGAGGACACAACATGTAGAAGAAAAAGCATATAGCAAAATGGGAATGTATAATAAAAGAAGCATCAGATAAAGGGGAGGAGCTTTCAAAATTAATGCCATAAAATGCAATGCAATGCTAGCATTGCGTATTGTACAGAAGAGTTGCCTTAAGGCCATGTTCTGCCATGGCAGCATTTATCTCCATGAGGGAGCAGAGACAAGGGACAAATGCCAAGAGGAATAGCCACAAGTGAGTTATTCTGTCTTTCTGTGCTAGCAATGACAAGTGGCAGAAGGGAGATCATCATTATTCTGCATGTCGTACTTCAGAATTAAAGCTGCTTTATGCAGCAGCTGGAGGGGATGGAAGAGCTTGGAAAGGTGATCATGTGAGATCCTAACAGCTAAAGTCTGCAAGGATTTTCCCCAAACTAAGAAACTTGTTGAGTGCACAGCTAGAATGACATGAAGGTCCAGAATGCCCACTCAGGCTTAAGTATCATCCTCTTATATAGTGCTGAAGAGTAAAACTGCTAGGTTTCTCTCTGTGAAAGTGCTATTTGGTATTCTTAAAAAGCAATTCCAAAAGCCTTGTCTGATCCAACTGTGGATGCCTCAAGGACCTCAGATGAAATCTCCAGCAGGGGATACCTTGTAAGTGTTAAATTAAGATTTCTTCTAGAATCATCCTTGCTTTTGCCTTTTCCTTCATTCTCTCCTCTTCTAGGTAGACCCACTGCTTGTATTTTTAAGCTTTGTCATCAAATTGGATACTAAATTTCAGCAATGTAAAAGTAATTTGTTATAATATCTTCACACATGTAGCTGTTGTGTCATCTATGAATTCTCAGCAATGTGGCCCAAGTCAATGCCAGGCATAAGCTGTGCCAGAGGATAACAAGAATCTAATAGAGAATAAGAATTTTTTTGTGATAGAAGGGTGAGGATGGTAATGGGGTATTGTGCAGAAAAAGCGCTGGGGAATTATTTTAAGCCATATTTGCAGATTGAGGGCATTAATAAAATAAAAAGAGCAAAGAAATATTATGTGCTCTCTGATGCAGGGTTGCAGGGTCTTGCTAAGTAACATTCACAGTCACTGTCTCTGAAGGAATGTTCTGACTTGTTGGAAATAAAGATTTACTGGGCCAAGTAAGGAGAATAGTAGTTTGACCTTGGCAGACTGGTGGTGGAACATGCAAATGGAGGAGGTCCTCTCTTCTAGTCCCTATAGGACTGTGCTTGTCCTTTGCAAAGTGCCCTTTGGGACCAATGCAGAGTCCTGATGCTGGTTGGTGCATTTGGATGCTACCATAACACTAATGGATGAGCTAATTGTAATTAATAATTTATTTTATAAATTTAACCCCTTTAAACTTTTGTATTGCACTGTTTGCAAACAAGACTCATTTTTTCCATCTTTCTAAGTTATTAAGCAGGTATTTTCTGCAGCTGTATTTCAGCCTACCAGAAATAATTGCTAAGACTTATTTGAATTTTCTGTTTGTACTGTGATTGGCCATGCTGTAATTCAAGTCTGTATTCTTTCACATTTTGTGAGAGTCCAGAGAGCACCAGTGAGCTCTAATTACCCTAAAAGACCTAAAAGGCGGGATTCTCCACCCTCACTGTCTGCTCGTTAGCCAGGAGCTCCATTTAATCTCAAACTCAGGCCTTCAGTTTTACTGGAGTAATCCTGAGGGGAGTGTTTAATACAAGACATCAAAAAGAATCCCTATCTAACTTTCTGAAAGCAGCATTTTGAAAAGTGTTGAGTGCTTGGAAGTCTCTTTTAGCAGCGATTTTGGCATTTCAGAGAAGAAGGTAGCATATAATTTGAATGAAATTTTATATTTCTAACTGTATGACTGCAACAATGTTTTAAAGCAGTGATTAGTGAGAACTATTAAAGTTAGTAAGTCGAAGGTGTCATTAACATAAATACAGCTTAAACACTAGAAGGAAGAGTTTCAGTGAGAAGAAGAATCCCTGTCTCCTCGTTAGATTGCTAAGGCCAATCAAAACAGACTGCTTTTGGAGGACCAGTTGTTTTAAATCACCTTTTAGGGGTAATCATGCTTTAAGATGGATATGTAACTCTTTTAATATTTGGGTGATTTAAAAAATTCTGTCTAGAGGTCAAGAAATCTTATTATCTAAGGGCAAGGTTTCCAAATGCATTGGAGCTGCATAGCACCCATCACCCTTTAAGAGTGATGGAAAGGGTGCTAGTAAGAGATGGTAGTCTAGAGGGGAAGAAGAGATGGACCCTAAAATGTTAAGCTTGGCCAGATTGAGCATGACAGTGCCCCTTTCAGAATATATTCAATACAGAAGTTGGTGGGAATGCTCACATGAACTACAGTGAGATCGAGAAGTACCAGGCACACAAGTGAATCCTGAAGTACACAGGACTTTTAGCAATATTTTTGAACATAAGACCAATTTTCTGCTAGTGCAAATCAGCTTACTCTTGCTGAAATCTATGGCCTCAGTTGCAGTAATCAGGTTATAGGCAAGTACATTACTTTGTTATGTATTCCAGCCGAGAATCTGTCCTAGAGTATGCACTAACTTCCCTAATAGACAGCAGATGTTTCCAAAATGAAATACTGACCTAAACATTACCATCATCTCTTTAATAGCAATTTTTACTGTATCACATGGCCTGGCAAAAATATAGCTAGTGCAAGATGAGGCGAACTACTGCCAAGATGGACAATCAGCTAAAGGAGTCACTTTAAAGACTTGAAAACAGGCACTTGCAAAGGACCTCTGTGAACTCTGGTCCATTGTTGGAAATATTGAAGCTAATTAGCAACTATAGTTTCCAGAGAGAAGAAACTCTGACATGATGGAATGGCTGTTGGAGTCTCAGCCCATAGGTGTTCTGATGGTGGCACAGTTATTGATGTGACTTCTAGATTAAATTAATTTAAAGAGGGAGCCACAGCACAGGGCTTCTAAATGAAATAAATGTTCAGTAGCTAACGCTCTGCTAATATAATTTCACATAGGAGAATAGCCATGGCTATCAAGCATGGATTTTACTTGTTTCAGGCTGAGAAAGTATTGAACAAAACAGCGCCATGTAAACAACTGAACCAGTGGTTGTGTTTGCTTCCTTTTTAGCAAGGTATTACAGTCTCAACCAGCACAGAATAAGTCTACTTAGCAACCCTGGCACATTGTTTCCTCACGGTCCTTCAGAGCAATCTAGTTTCAAAGTATGTATCTTCTGATATGTTTCATTGTCAGGTGCCAGAATAGAAATCAGAATATGGGGGGCTTCTATCATTTATTTTCTCGTTGGTTTTTTTTTTAATGTTATTAACCAAAGATAATTCTAGGTGCATACAATCGATCATCTTCCAAGCTGGGAGAGGGAAACTTGATGCTCAATTTTGAATTTTAACTGTATCTCGCCTTCCAAGGGTCAAGGAGGTGGAGGAAAGAGGAAAGAAGAAAATTATTTTTCTAGAGTAAAGAAACTCAAGCATTGCCTTATCTGGCTATTAAGGTTTTTAAAAAGGCTGTTGGTTATCACTCAAAGGCATAGAATAGAATTTTAGGATCACAATAACCCAGGTCCAAGCTTACATTCACTGTCTTTAGTGTCTTGTCCTCTACAAAACCTCTTCCCTCCCCTCAGAATGGGAACAATATTACAACAACTGTATTTGCTGCATTCCTTACCTAGAAGGAAGCTGTTCTGATAACCACAGCTGCTAACAGAGCAGGTCAATTATTCATCCCGCAGTCAGGAGAATAAATGCACACTTGAAGGCAAACAGGAGTGTTTCCAGTAAGTCTTTTGGACCCATGTGATGATTCTGTCCTTTATACTCTCAAATGGTGAGCAAGCAACATGAGAAGGATACTGCTGAGATATTTTTCATCATTTTCAGCAATCATTGTAGTTTATGTCCTCTGTTTATATTAATAACCCTTTGCAATCTTGACACCAAAATCTGTTTTCTTTCCAGGAGCATTCCCCTCCATCACTCATGCATAAGCTCCTGGCTAATGGAAGATTGCTGGCAGGAAAATTGGCTTTTTTTTCTAATTTTTCTTTTCCTTCTTTTTCTTTACACCAGTAAACACCATGAGACTCTCTGTCTTGAGGAAGCCTCTGGAAGGATACTTAGCACTGGAAAAACAAATGGAAAGAAGGAAAGTCAGGATGATGAGATGATGGCTTTGCATGGAGGAAGAAAGGTGAGCCTTTTATGAATGTACATAAGACTTGATGGTGTTGTGCAGAGAAGAGGCCTTTCCCCCATTTAAATATCTTTATCCCATCCTCCTCTTCACGTGCTGGATCCATCTAGAAATGGACACATCTCTTTGCATGTTACAACTGTGTTTGCAAGTTATTCCCCACCTAGTCCCATATCACAGAGGTAGATGCACAGGCAGGCACTGTCAGATCAACTTTGTCCCAGTGGCACAAAGCAAACATGAAGCAGGGCATCAAACATGTGAAACTGAGTTTCTAGTCGCTTTGCTGTGCTAGGCATGTAGCCCACAAGATAGCAGGAAAATCAACCCACTGTTTTGTTCATAGTGCTGTCCCAGCCAAGGATGCACAGCATCACTGCTCGTTAGTAACTGTCTTGCTATGACTTTGGGTTCCCTCAGTTCCCATCTGCCTGATGTTTCCAGTTGCTGCTTCTAGCTTGCTGTTCTGGCAGTTCCCATACTTGCTGCTGAGCCAGGCAACACTTCTAGCAGCAGCTGGAGGATGGCATTAACAGCACCACACACATCCAAGCTCCTGGAAAGGCAACTTCATCACCTCTGGATTCCCTAGCAGAAAATACCTTTACATGAAAAGATCTGTCACGGCCTCTTTAACTATGGCATGGAAGCAGGGAGGGAAGGGAGGAAGATATTAACAGGTGAGGTCTGAAAGTGGTGTTTTCCTTGTATAAATGGCTTTATTACAAGTCCAACAAAATAAATGGAGGGGGTCAGACTGAGAACCTTCTCAATGCACAGACATGGCTGGAACTTGCTTTTGGGGTTTATTTTAGAAATAAACACTTAAAAATAAAAATGGGATCCAGTCAAGTAGAATTATAGCAGGAGACTTGGGAAGAGGATCTTTGTTGAGTGATTTTGGTCTCACTTGGATAACCTCACTAATATTAATGAAAGGCAGTTGTAACTTGGCTGTTACTTTGTATGATTAAGAGCAGTGTTTTACACCATCCAATCTAAAACATTAAAACAAGTCATTAGTGAACAGTTTATCCAAGGCTAAGACAAAAAGAAATGGGAACATGAAATATGCCTTGTAGCAAATCCTGGAACAGGTTTTGCAGGACACAGTGCAGATATTTCAGATGTGTCAAAACCAGCCTGACATTTCTTTAAGTCAAAAGAAATGGCCATTGTGGGAATCGAGCTGCCACACTCACCTCTTCATCACCCTGATGTATAGCAGAAGGCTGAGGCTTATTTACTAGAAACTTGAACTGAAATTAGTGACCTGTGTGTACCTTATTGGTGCTTTGCGTCTCCCACGGGAGTTAGAACACCAAATTTCCCATCACAACCCACTGCTCTGTGCAATACTGAAGAGAAGGTTAACAGGAGGCTAACCTAGACCTCCTCCTACAGCATGTCATTAAACTGCTGGCACTTGGGGTGGTGACTGAATTGGTCTCCAGTTCCTGACCAGTTGTGTCCTGGCTGGTTAAAGGGAGCAAATGGCTGTGGAGGAGGTAAGGGGAGGATGCACACCAGCAGCAGTTGAGTATCTGCAGAATCCTCCTTTTCGGGGGGGGGGGGGGGGGGAAAAAAAAAANTGCCGGTACCCTCCGCCGGGGGGTGTCCGGGCTCCCCCGGAGCCAGGGAAGGCTCAACACCGCCTCCAGCGGCCCGGGATGGTCGGGGGGGGGGGTGGGGGGGGGGGGGGGGGGGGGGGGGGGATTGCACAGAAAAGCAGAGACTGAGACCCAGGCATCTCTGTGAGACCACTGGGTCCCGGGACACCGGTTGTGCACAGGTCATTACTGGAAACCCTTTGAGGAACCGGGTCAAACTCAAGTAATGGAGCAGGGGGACATGCTGCGGGTTTGCTCCATGGGGGTCCCCTGGGTGCTGCCAGTTCCAGCCCCTCGCTGCGGCTTTGAGCAGAGCTGGCGCAGGCAGCCCTCCCTGTTCCTGTCCCCGGTCGCTCTTCCCTTTGGGAGAGGCTGTGGAGACTTGTCCCAGCCCCGGGCCTGGCCGTCCCTGAGAGGTCCGGGGAGGAGGCGGGCCCGTCAGACCCCTGGCTGCACCAGCGCTGCTGCTCTCACCCAGGCCTCTACACCGCCACAGCAGAAGCCTTGGGCCGGGCCGGGGCTCCAGCCCCGCATCCCCGCCAACGGCTCCGCCCGGCGTCTTCGAGGGGCGGGGTCGAGCGCGGTCGAACCCAGGTGTCCGCGTCCCGTCTCTTCTCTCCCGGCAGAGGGCGGCAGCAGCCGGGTCCGGCTCCAGCGAAGCGCCAGGCCAGGTCAGGTTAGGTCGGGTGAGGAGCGGGGCCGAGGAGCGGGGCCGGGGATCGGGGCCGCGGCTTGTGCGGCTGCGGCCAGGGGTGTCAAGTGCCGGCGGAGGGCCGGAGCCCGGCGTCTTCCGTCCGCCCGACACATGGGGTTCCCCCGGACAGTTCCCACGCACGGGCCAGAGCTCACGGGCGGCACTGTCGAGGGGTTGGGGCTCAGGCCTGAAAGTCAGTCGGGGATGTTTGTGGGACCCGGCTCCTGAGGCCGGTTTTGGGAGTCTGCAGTACGGAGCAGATCGGGTATTTCCCAGACTGGAAAACGCAGTGCAAATCGTTCGGGTTTGGGGCTGGGAAATGGGCTCTTGGGGCTAGGCTGGGCGTTGGAGCAGAGACGGAGTCCTGTGTATTTGGGCTTGGAAACAGTCGGCTGCTTCTGGTGTGAAACCAGGGGGCAGGTTGGGAACTGGTGCATGGGGGGGGGAGAGAGGGGGTCATCAGGGGCTAGGCAGGGAGTATGGACCCTGCTGGAGAAAGGAGTCACTGAAGTTTGGGAGGCTGGCATGCACCAACCTGAACTCAGCATCTGAGATGGGTAGGTAGAGAGAGAGAGAGAGAGAGAGAGATGGATGATAGTCTCTGGGGGAAGACACACTTCTAATACCGTCTTCTTGTCCAACTCTTTATTCAAGGCATGTACAACAGCCAGAATAGTCATTAACTCATTAGTCCGTATTTAGACAATGTACAATTATGAGAGTTCATATTCATGTGTACGAGTTCTGACAGTGATTGATTTCCAACCTTGTGAAAAGCCATGATCATTTGAACAAGCAGAAATTAACTGAACCTGGTGCTGAAATGAACTAAAGAGGGGCTGTGAACAAACTTGAACTGAAATCAAGTGGAGCCATCTGTGAGCTGGACCTGAGATGAACCAGAGCAGAAACAAGTGGGAGCTGTCCATAAGGTGGACGCAAAGCTGAACTGGAGCAGAAATGAGCTGCAACCATCCGCGAAGTACAGCTGTCCATGAGCTGGACCTGCAAACAAACTGGAGCCCAAACTAAACTGGAACCATCCATGAGCAAAACAGAGGCTGAAACAACTGACTTGAAGCTGCAGCTGAGCTGAAGCTGCAAAGAGTGGTGTCTCCAGGCATTCAGAGCTGGTCTGTCCCCAGCCATGTGCACTGCAGGCATTTTTCATGGGGGATCCACACCCCACGCATGTCTCTTGGGCACAAGAAGCTCCCAGTGTGGCTGGGGCTCCTCTCTCTGTCCGTCTCTGCCCAGGCTGAAACATGGCGAAATCAGAGCTCTCTGTGGCACCAGGAGCTGCTGCCCCTGCAAACTCTACTGTCTCCAGCCACAGGCAGCTCCTCTAAATCCCTCAATGTTGCTTTCAGCAGCGGCTCCCTGGTGCCATGCACCCATGATTTGCGATGAGGGACCAATGGATCTGGGACACCATAAATATCCCATTTCTTTCTGGGAGAGTGGATGAGAGTCAGGATCTGGCTTAAAACCAACCGCCCCAGCCATCGGAGGAGGTCACCTCGGTGGGCACTGATCCCGTACTCCTCAGCTCCCGAAGCAGTGGATGAGAGTCAGGATCTGGCTTAAAACCAACCGCCCCAGCCATCGGAGGAGGTCACCTCTGTGGGCACTGATCCCGTACTGCAGTGGCACCTGCCGTGACCCACTGGTGCTGCCCTGCTGGCACTGGGACCCCTCTTTACTTCCCAAGGGCTCTGCAAGGGAGCCCTGCAAGGAGACGGACCCTGACCTCCCCAAAGGGGCATTGGCGGTGCCCCCGCTCCCACACCGGAGCTAGCGAATGGCAGAGAACGGGTGGTACCTCGAGGCCGGACAGGACGCTGCGTCGCCCGCGGTTTCCGCCTGCTGGCTGCAACTGCCCTGCACCGCGGCCCTGGCGCGCCAGAGGAGCCCCGGGGACACGGGACACCCGGGCCCGGCGCGGCTGCAGCCGGTGCCCAGCACAACGGCACCCTCTGCCCGGCCCACAGCACGCCCGGGGTGGAGGGAGGCGGCGGCGGCGAGGACCGGATCCCAGCCCGGACCTGCTGGCAGACCCGAGCATCGCTCCTGTGGCGTTGGCGCCGCCTGGCGTCCGCGGTAAGCAGTCGCCTTACTGTAACCTCAGCTCCGCACAGTGGCGCCGCCTGGTTGCCAAGAAGCGTCAGCATGAGGACACCAGTGGGAGTGGGACAGATGGGAGACAGGAATGGGAATTACGAGACATAAAGAAGCCTTCCAAAGTCTTCGAAAAGACATCACTGGCCTGGGTTGGGCTGTGATAGAGTTATTTTTCTTCTTAGTAGCTGGTGCAATGCTGTGTTTTGTCTTTAGTCTGAGAATAATGTTGATAACACACTGATGTTTTAGTTGTTGCTATGTAAGTAAGTAGTGCATTCCTGTGCTACCAGTAATAATTACTACTAACAGTGAGCAGTGGGGATTAAACCTATCTCAAGCACTTTCCACACTAAGCGATAAGCCTACAGAAAAATAATCTGTGAGATCCTTTAGCTAAACCCATAATCCTGCCTCTACCCTGGATGAAACACAGTGAGAATCTTGCCTTGATATCTGGCAGGTAAACTAAGCAATGCTTTTTATAGTATGAACTTCCTCATCTGGTCAGTGTAAAGCACAGCTCCTGCCTGGCTATAGGGGTCTGGTGTTTTGTGGGATGTTTAAAGACAAATAGCAGTCTTGAAAAAAACTTGGATTTGCCAGCTCCCTCCACTGCCAGAAAGCCTCTGCTGGTTCTACCTGAGGACTTTGCTTTGTACCATTTTCCTGTTCCACTTGTACCCTCTTGTCTTTCCCTCTCTGTAAAAGTAAGTCCCATGTAACACAGATAAGGAAATCCTCCTGTAGCCACCATATCCAAATGACCACCCGCATCCACACTTGCATCCCCTGAGGAGGAAGAAGCATCCAGCGTTGCTTCCAGGCAACACATACGTGCCAAAAGTGTTGCAGCAGACAGTGCAGTGGTGGAAGAAGATGGGGTGAATAGGGTTGGAAGTCACAAAACCTCCTCAATATTTCCTAGTTGTGCGGGGATTGCTCCAGCATGAATGCAAATGCAGCTAATGACTTCTCCTCCAGAGCTGACATTTCCTGAGCAGAGCTCTCTTCTTTGACCTCCTTCTGTAAATATTGACATTGCATTCACATGGATAATAGATTTCTGTCTGCTTTTACTGCAGCCAAATGTTTCCACTGGGACTCTTATTACTTCTTATGACTGGAAATGCACCACCTGCACCAGATGTGAGGTTCAGCATAAAACCCCTGCCAGCCCAAACCCCAAGTCTCTGAACAGACTACTGCTGCCTCATTGCTGCAAAGCCCCCATTCATCTTTAGATAGGGTGAAGAAATAATAGTCTCCTGACCATTCCTCTTCTTTGGGAAAAAAGAAAAACCCTCGCATTTGCCTGCCTTCGCCTTAAATCACTTCCTCTCTCCACAGCACATGCTCCCAAAGCAGGTGTCCAGCCTGAAAAGCTACTTGCCCACCTCACACAACCCACACAGTCTCCTGAAATAAACTCATGAGCTTCCCGAAGGAGGAATAACCTGAGGTTTTGGTTTTCCAATAGTAAACTGGCTCTTTGTAGCTATTTCTCCCCAAAATGAAATCCTCCTCCACCCATCACCCAGGGATGAGCCCCAGCACTTGCTCTAGTGCTTTGCCTCCAGCAAAGCTTTGGTGCAAAGCATCATGCTCCCCTTTCTGCTCAGTGCAGTCTCTCTTACCATGCCAAATAGCCTCCTTTAAAAGCAAAATGGCTTGGTGATGCGTCTAAAGCCTTTGCTTTCCTTAGTATTTTGCAGGCTCTTAGAGGGTTGCTCCAGGCAGGGCTTCAGAGAGCCAGTGCTGACAGGCATGCGAGAACTGAGTGGTCCACATGATAAACAGTAAGCGCCTAGAGGGTGGTTTTGCACAAATGTCTGGGTTTACCAGCTGCCTCAGCACCTTTGCTGTCATACTCAGCCCTTTCTTCTGTTCTCTCCTGCTGTCTGGAAGGTGCTGGAGGAAGGCAAGCTGTCGCCTGGCCAGTATGCACAGGGCACTGCTTCTCCTGCAGTTCTGGGGAGCTGCAGCTTGACTTTTTAAAGGTACTTTGTTCCCTGATGGCCAGATTATATCCTCCAAGTCTGGATCATGCAGCATCAACTCATTCCTTTTGCATAAACCCCTTGGCCTGTGGCCACAAGGAAAAGGCTCTTAAGAGCATCTGAAGTGTTTCCTAAATTCATCCTTTGCTTTTCACAGGGTCACACAACAGCCTTATGAGGATTTTGGTGTTCAAGGCGAATGCAGCTGTGTGAACAAGGTGATTCTTCCTGTTTTCTCTTGCTCCAAGCTCCTGCACAGAGCATGTTATGGGGGTGCCAGGAGTATCCCTCCCTTGTGGGCAGCTCTGGCTCCATGCAGAGAAATAATCACTCCTCCTTATTTTAAGACATCTGGCATGCACTGAGCAGGAAAAATACGGCAAGCTGGAATTTCTTTCATTGGGAGAAGCAGACAACGCTATTTGGGCCAAATCTAAAGTTTCTCCCTTACAATTTTTGCATATGAATGGGAATTCAGGCTTGGTCCCCAGCGGGCCCATCATTATATGTATTAACAGGCAGCTGGGCTTTAGAAAAAGGGGGAAAGCAGAAAGAAAATAGATGTTTATTCTGTGCTTAGGCAAATTCACAGGAGACGAATCATCTCCCATTCTCGCCAAACACTTTGCTTTCTATAGGCTCTGAATGCATTCACTCATCAAGGCATATTGGGTAACTGCTTATTATCACAACTTCAGCTCCCTTTGTGCATCCCTCAGCTACACACTCAAATTTAAGTCCTCAGTCTGGCAGGCCTGGTGAGATTATTTTGTTTTCCCTTGCTTGGAGGAAGCACAGAGTTACACTGCTAGAGCTTTAACTTTGATTTGATAAAGACTCTTTGTATATATATATAGGTATATAAAATATTTATATCTGTATATACAGATATATGTATGTATTCTAATATATCTTTTATAATTTGTATATTTTTCATATACATATATTTTTCATATAGGTATATTTTAAATATTCTCATATATTTTTATAACCTCCCTCAACACAGTCACTTGTTAAACCTGAGGAGGTTGCAGTGCCCTATGGTAAACATTCCCAGGAAATATAAAAGAGCATTGTCATGGGTCCAGCCTCAAATGAAGCTAAAATCAAATCACAGGGCTAGGGGAACCAAAGAAATGCTATTTTCCATTCAGCTCCTGATTTATTAGCTCCTACAAACCCACTGCTTCACCAGTGGGATGTTTCTGCAGCATAAAAAAACAACCTGAAGCACAGCTACCATCCTTTTCATCTTTCCTTTAGAAAACAAGACACCTCTTTTCCTTGAATAGGTGAATAATATCATCAAAAAAGAATGTACATTGAGAAAACCATCCCCTGCCATCACTGGGGACCAGATTCCTGTACAACATCATTGCTTATGGAGGCATTTCAGCTCGCTGCTTGGCTTCCTGGCATTTTTCTCCAAGAAAATAAACCTTTTGCTTTTTTTGACTGGTTTTTTTTTTTTTTTTTTTTTT
>NDXB01015296.1:67845-81869 GCA_002631895.1 Agapornis roseicollis | reverse complement strand
CCCCCCCCCCCCAAAGAAGCCAAGGAAACACCCCATTCCCCTCCATTTAGAGGGGGGAAGAGGGAGTTGAGGGACTTGTAAGGGCGCAGGCAAAGGATGTGTTTGGGACTCTCCTCTTTTCCTGTCTAGAAAACCTTCCTGATTACACTTTAGCATTCCCAGTGCACGTGGCCCAGCAGCTGGACCGCGCCAGGGCCAGGGATCCCAGCTCCTCTCACCGTTTGCTCTGTCCGCATTGCTTTTTGCCTTCCATTCCATGAGGCGGAAGTACCTGTCGCTGCTGGAAGCGGCTGATGGGCGCCCTTGCCCTGAATCTCGCACAGCATCCAGTGGGAATTCAGACTCCAAACAAGCCGGGAAGGAGGTGAGAGCAGAGCTGTGCCCGAGGGGAGGAGGGAGCCAATCTCTTCCCTGTATTCCCTAAGGTTTTAGCATCCCCCCAATAGCACAGCCTTGTCCTCGCATCTCCACCACCGACCTCACTGCTCCCCTTTTGCCTTCAGGGCTCCCCACAGGGCTCCAAGGGTTTCTTTCCAGAGTCCACCTTAAAATCCCATCCATGCCTCCCTTGGCTCAGCCTGGCTGGGAAGAGGAGCCCGGCCCAGGCTAAAACCGTGCTCTTGCCTCAGCTCACCGCTCCAAGGCAGCTAAAGGAGCACTTGGGGGCTCACCCCATGGAAGCAGGACCATGCTGGATTAACCCTGTGAGGACAGAGCCCTGCTCCCTATAGGGTGATACCCTCTCCCTTGGTGTGCTGCAGGCAAAGGGTGGTAATGAGGGTACCAAAATGGGTTGATTTAACCCCATTACACCAGCCAGGGAGGGTTCATGGCTGGGGGAACTTGGGCAGTGTGTTCCCTGCCCAAACAAAGGGATGTCAGCACCAACACTACTCAGGACTTGTTTGCAGTGAGTTTAGCAGCCCTTATTGCTGCCCAAGGCAAGGCAAAGGGTGAACCCACTGGGTCCCCTGGTCACTGCCGGGCTGGTGTGACTTCTGGAAAGGGCTCTGGAAGCATCCCTATGGCAGCGCATGAAACCTTCTGCGGCTCTCGGATGCTGCTCCTGCTTGAGGCACAGAGCCCGGGCCCCCGTTTCCCAGCACAGCACTACCTGCACCCAGGGTTGCCTGGGGACGTTCCCCCTTCCCCGTTCCTGTCCCGGGTGCTTTGGTTTTACTTCCAGGGTGATGTGAAAGGCAAGGAAGGTGAGAATTTCAGCAGATAAAACCCCGGAGCAGCAGCCGCTCGCAGCAGTAAACACCTCGGGAAGCCGCGCTGGGCTTTCTCCCCTCCATCACCTCCTGCCTCCCTCCTCTCCCTTCTCCTCCCCTCCCTCTCTCTTTCTTAAGGTAGCAGCATGGGAGCTTTGCCAAAAACACTGCGGTCCCGTGGGGAAGCTTTCCTCTCACTGAAAGAGCCCTTGCGCCTGCCAGCCCAATTAAAACAACGTGAAGGGAAAGCAGCATCTGGAATTGCGCTGCCTCTCACAGCCAAGTCACAATTGTTTAGTCTGAAAGTCGTTTCAGGGAGAGCAGGGGCTGGCTGCCTGCGCTGCGGCCCCCACATCTGGATTTGCGGCTAGACAGCCTCTTTGGCTGCAGGCCTGCGTGCATGTGCGTTTTTAACTTTAGGATATGCTGACAAGTTAAGAAGTCAGAAAGTCAGTCCCAGCACCAGCCCCCGCGGCCCCTTCCTCCCTCCGCCCCTTTCTAACACACACACGCAGTTGACTAAATACAATTTTCTGACATCCTTTCATCTGGAGAGAGTTTCTTCCCTTTCCAGCCTGCAGCTCGGGTCCCCCGTGAGTTATTTGAGCCGAGCCAACACATGTGAACAAAAAGTCTTCTCTTTCCATGGATGCTCAAGGGCCCGTCTGTGCTACCCACGTTTCGCCGGCAGCGGGGCTCCGGTGCGCTCGTGCCGGGGCCGCTGTGGCCACTGCCGCAGGGACCCCGTGCCAAGGGGTTCTGCTGGTCACCAGCCGTGGGGGGGTGAGAGGGGCCGGGGGGTGATGGGGTTGTGCCCATTGGGGTGTGTGGAACCGCAGCAAATGCCAAGCGCTGCTCCATGCGGCTTTGGCCCTCATTTAGGTTTTCCCTCCTGGCTGTGGCTGAGGTGTCGGGGTGATGGACACAGGAGGGATCCCCCTCAGGAAGGGACAGGGAGGGTAAATCTGAGCCTTCATAGACACAGCTCAATGAAGGCCACTGACCACGCTCCCACTGCAGCTTGCACTTGTTCACACAGGGCCCAGGAACACCCCGAGCCCTCACTGGTGTGGTTTTGCCATCTCAGGAGCCGGGGCTGGCCCACAGGATTCCCATGGAGAAACATCTCATCAACCCATTAAAGCGAATGCCATAAACCCAGGGTCTGAAAAGCCTGGGGGGGGGGTAGGGGGGAAGGGAATGCTCTGAGGTTTCCCCTCTGGGAAAGCAGGTTTTTGCCTTTTTCCCTTGGTTTGCCCCCAGATCTAAACCTATCCTGCCCCTCACCTCAGCATCAGGCCTTTGCTCAGCACAGGTTAACCAGCACCCAGAACCAGGGCTCCCCAGGTGCCAGGAACATGACAGGGGGATGCTGGGGAATGGCTTTGCCCTGATCCCATGGGATCGGAAGGGCTGTGCTCCGGGGGCTGCTCCTCCCGCACCTCTCGGGCTGTCCCTGCGCAGCAGCGTCGCCACCAAACTGGTTTAGCAGCTCTGCAGGGCGAGCTGTGTCCTTTCGAAAGCTCCCGAACCCGCCTCGTTCACCCAGCTCTCCTGTACAAATAAATAGCAGCATTTCTCTCCTGACCTTTGCTCTTTTGCCGGGTTTCTCCTAAACGCAGAGCATAGGAAACCGCAGCCCCGATCCCCCCCGTCTCCATGGCTCCGCGCGTGGTGGGGCAGGGAGACATCTGGGAACTGTCTTCTTCATCCTCCTCCCTCCCTGCAGCCTTGGACTTTGGACTCGCAGGAGACCCAGACACATCTGAGCTTCTGCCTTGAGCTGAGGGGCCGGAGGAGGGATGGAAAAGCAGTGCCCTCAGTGCCAGCGTTCACAAATCCCACGTGGGGCCTCCAGCTTGTTCCAAAAGGGGCTGAAAACCCACACCACGATGCTGTAATGACTGTCCCAGATACAGTTATTGGGCTTTTCTTTGTCTGCCTCCTGCTTTCCAGGCCTGTCAGGATAGCAAGGGCATATCTGCAAGTGGGGCTGGGTGGCCAGAGCTTTTGCAATTGCACCAGGAGGCTCCTGGTAGCCAGTGTTTACTCTGAAACCTGTTGTGTGGCTTTGTTCGCTCCGGCTGAGTGAAACACAGCAGATCCAGGGGAGAGAAAACAGTCCTAGAGCAGTAAAAGGAAAGAAAGCCTCTAAGAGCCTTGAGCTTATTGCAGCCTTCTCCCTGCCGGACCTGCAGGAGCAGCCCCTTGTCCTCTGGCTGTGCAGCAGAGACCCCAAGGATGCAGGGTGATGGAGCATCGCGGTGCTGGCTCCCAGCTCACCCACCCTGAGGGTGTTCTTGCTGCTGGGAAGCTGCGCCTGTCCCCGATCCCTCCTGACTGATGGCTGGGTAAACTCGCCTTGTTTACCCATGTGGGTGTCACACTGACAACAACCTGGTCTCTACCGGAGTGTGTCATAAGCGAGGGAGGACAGTAAATAAGAAGTGACACATAATGCTGCAAGCCCTGGGCTGCTGGGAACAAGGGAGCAGCTTCCTCCTCTGCATGGCATGTTGCAGCAGATGCAGATCGAGGGCTCGGTCATCTCCTTGGAAAACACTGGAGAAAGGAACATAAACTGCTGGAAAAAGAAGGAATGTTTTACCTGACTGGGCAGTCTTTGGGACAAGGGTTTTAGCCCGAGTTTGCCCAGCAAGGTGGCTGAAACCTGTCACTGCAAAGCCATGGGCAGGATGCAAAAGGCCCCGTTTAAAATCCGGGTGGGATTTCTAAGCACAGTGGGCAAACGCTCTTCCCACTGAATGGTTCAGCTCCTCCAAAAGCACTTTCAATCTATCTTCTCCCATTTCTTCTTTTCACGCTGGAGTCACAAAGTAGATCAGCCTCCCCCGAAGCAGGACCATCGAGTGTTTAAACTCAGCTCCAATTCCTCCCATTTACTTCCCAAGTGTCCTTGAGCACACCATTTCCCTCTGCCTCAGGTTCCCCACCTGTGAAATGGGGCTGAAAACGCACCGAGACGATATAAAGTGCCTCAGGCGGGACAGAGCCCGATGTCCCTTGGGCTTAATGAAACCTGCTCTGCGGTGCGAGCAGCGTGACGACGGCAGCCGCCTGCCCCACGGAGGTGCTGAGCCGTCTGCCATGGCATTGCTGGAACCGTCTCCTCTCAGGCAGCCCCGTGCTGATTGCTGCATGAAATATTGCCTCGAACAACGCCTGCCGTGGGATGGCAACAGCGGATGCTGGAGCTGCAGAGCGAGGATGCTGAGTTTGACTTTACCAAGGGCAAAGCTCCGCATCCCGGTCCCCTCCGCCCGTGGCACGCACGTTCATGCACCCACAGTGGGAGTTTCTGGGTTTATTTTACATTTTCCCTCATAAAGATTTGTGTCCGTGCTGCTCTCGTATCAAAGCCAGCAGTGGCCCCTAGGATAAACATGCGGTCAGAAGACAGAAAACTCCAGGCTAAAACGCTATTCGTTACACCCAGAGCAGCATAAACTGAGAGGCTTTTAAGAAGGGCGAATGGTTTTCAGTAAATCTCTCATATCAGCAGAAACCTTTGAAAGAGTTTGTTTAAAGGCTGTGGAGATAAACAGCCCAGCCAAGTGTTTGTTTAAGATGTATGTACTCTGTGTCGACTGGTAGGCTGGTATTTATATCAAGGGGGGGAAGGAGGGCTGGGATCGCTTTGACCCTTTGCTAGCTCTGGCTGCAGAAACTGGGGTGCTTCAGGAGCCGGGGGGGTCCGGGCTGGGTGCCACACTGGGCCCTGGGCTGTGGTGAAGGGTGCGTGGTGATGTGTGAGGGTGTTGAGGGCTCCGGCCGTGCAGAGGCGTGCAGGGGTCCTGCCTGGGATCTCTGTGCCAGGCACCGGGGAGATAAATGGCTGCTGAGGGATTCCCTGCCTTGGACAGCCTGAAGCCAGGCCCTATGGAGGGAAGGGAGGAAGAAAAGAAGGATGAAGAACCCCGGGAAGCAGATGGGTGAAGCTCAGCACAGCTTGCCCTTGGCCATGGGAGCTCAAAGCCATCACCTGAGCCTTTGGCTGCTGCTGGAAGTGGCCTTTGGGCAGCTTAGCAAAAGGTGACTCAGCACCAGTGGGGTCCAGGCTTCTCCTGTCCCTGCAGGGGACAGGCTGAGAGAGCACAAGCGAAGGGGAGCAGAGACTTCCCTGGACACAAGCCGGTTCTGTCACCTTCCCTCTCAGACCTGGATGTGAATCATGTGGATGGCTTTTCCCCCCTAAACCAAACAAGATGTGGATGCTGGGCAGCCTGTCTCTGGGAAGGAGGTGCTGTCAGAAGGGACTTGCTCTAGATCTACCCTTGTGTGACAAGCAGCAGAATTCGGGCTGTTTCCTGGGCTGGTAGGATGTGTGCGATATCCATCAGCTGGGCACCTGAATAACGCTTATAACATCTCCCCTCATCCTGAGGGATCCCACAGCACAGCCCGGGTGCGCTCCGAGCTCCTTCTGCCAGTCCTAGGACAGATCCTGGGGTGAGGATCAGAGCGTTCCACACATCTGCAGCCATGGGAAGTGAAGGGAAAATGCTGCAAACAGCTGATTGTCAGGTGGAAATGGAACACAAGAGAGCCCAGAGCTCAGCTGATTTAAATCAGCATCTTCACACCAGTTTATGGGGCCTGAGGTGGTCCCAAGTGTTTTGAGATGCAGCCAATCCTCAGCCTGGGACAGCCCTGGGATGCTGGGATTAAAGGGGCTCAGTTGGGTGGGTGCTTCCCTGGGAACAGGAGCCTCTCTCCCTGCAGTGGTATTCGGACCCTGCAGGTGCTGTGGTTTGTACCTCCCTATATGATGGATGAGGTTCATGTGGCTGTCACAGGAGCGTTCGATCCGGAAGGTGAGTCTTGACTTGGGTAGCGAGTCTGTTCGTACGTGATGCTTACGGCCAGGGCAGCGCACAGGCTGCTCTCCTAACCTGCTCTATGTTGTGCTCAAGCTCTTGCAGGGGTTATAGAGATCCAGAATCAGTGCAAACCCCACAGCTGAGAAAGAAAATTCAACCCCCAGGGAGAAAAGAGACTTTTTAATCAGCAGGAACTGTGGTTTGGAAGGAAAAAACCCTTCAATTGATCAGATGATCCTGTTCTGAGCTTTCAAAGCTGTTGTCATAGTTTTTAAGTGTTAGGCACTAAGTGTTGTCCAAACAACTCCATTCGAAATGCTTGCCTGTTCCTGGGGCTGCTCTCAGCCTGCTCCTGTTCCTCTGGTTCTACTCGGAGACTGCTGAAGCTGAGCAGCTCTTGAGCTGGTTCAGTTTGGCCAAACCCAGCAGTTGTTGTTGTATTTGCCCTCATTACTCACTGAGCTGTCTCTTTGGATCCAAAGTTATTGAGGACCTTGATGTTTGCTATGGAAACGCAGGGTCATGCTGATCTCTTCTTTAAGTCTTGTTATGAAAAACATCGTGGCCTCCCTTGGTCACATACTGCTAAACCCTCATACAAAGTTTTCCCTAGCCTAGAACTGGAAGTGAAGCCCCTTTCTGCTCTTCTCGTGCTGGGAATATGGAGAGCAGTTGATCCCTGTCCTTATCACAGCAACCTTTTATGTCTCTGGGCTGTTATCTCCTGCCCTCCTTGGCCTTCTCTGGACCAGACTAAACAGACACAGCTCCTCCGCTCTCTCCTCATGGGTCATGTTTTCCAGAGCTCTTATTGCTGCCTCTCTGCTTGCCTTCGAACTCCCCCCCATTGACTGATCTCCCCCCTGCTGCATCCCACATGGGCAATTCCTGAGCTTGTGAGCAGGCATCAATCTCCCTCTTCCACCACTGCCTCGCCAGCCTTTTGCAGTTCTAGTTCAACTCCTCTCTTCTCATTCCCTGTCCCTTTGCCCTCAGGAGTTCATTCGGTTGTTCCTTCCTTTTACTGCGAGGGTTCTGAGCACCCATCCTGTGCCCGCCAGCAGCAGCCCCCTCCAGTGTGCTCTGAGCTTACCACCAAAACTGGGGGCAGCCCTTCCTGCCCCAGCCTTGCAGAAGACCCTGCAGGGTGGTAGCAGGATGCTGATAACTCCTGGTGTGGTTTCCCACCCAGCTGTGCCTCTGCAGGATGATGACTTCATCTCCAGACCATGTTACCTTTGTTTGCCTACAAGACTGCACCGGAGCCTTCCCGCTCTCCCATCCCCACTCCAAACAAACCCATGTCCTCCCCATTCCCTCTTAGCTCCTTACAGATTGATTCCTTAATAATCTAATAATTCCTTTTTCTGAGTATCAATTTATTCTAATTCCCCCCCACATACACACATCAAATCATAGACAATGCGATTGCTTCTCCCAGTTCTCTGGAATTCACCATCCAAGTTCCTGTTGATGCAAACCAATGAATCAGAGATGGCTTTAGTTCCTCCTTACATAGGACAGGGAACCACAGAGTTTCTTCTAAGCCCGTCCCCACTTAGATTGGTGGCAGCATCTGAGGGGCAGTTTGTGACCCGCCGGTGTGAAGAGCCAGGTCAGAGACTGGGGTGATGGCAATGGGGGAGGGCCAGGGCTTGTCCTGGCTCTGGTCCGTGGCGATGCTTGCAGCAGATCTCTTTGTGAGACTGTCTCACTCAGGCTGTTTCTGTGCCCATCGCCTCCTTGTATCATGGAAGCAAATCCTGAGAAGCCCCTTCCTTCACTCGGTGGGAAGTTGGAGTTTCTCAGCTCCTTTTCCAGCCCAAACCCACCCATTCCCCTCCCTGGCTTGGTTCTCCTCCACCCTCTTCTAACGTGTGTGCAAAGGAAAGCCCTGTGTGAGATACTGATTTCATACCCAGAAGCCAATACTTTTCTTTTCAAACCTCAGCATTTCATCCTTCCTGTAAGGAGGAAGGAAGCCCCTTTTGTTGAGTACACAGCCTGTAATTTCCCTGTCAGATCCCAGCAGCGGGTCAGTGTTGTGACTGACTGACTGGGGATTGCTCCCTTAAGGGTAATTACACTAAATTCCCTTTTGAAGGACAGCTTTCCCTGGATATGATACAAGGAACCTGCTTTTTTCCATTCACTTAAATTCATGAATTCAGCGGCTGTCACCGAGCACGCAGCAGCCGGGGACTTGTGCCCCTTCCAGCTCCAAGGTGAAGCCTGAGGCGGTGGTGATGGGCACAGGCAGCAGATCCCCCAACACATCACCCACGGAGGAGCTGAGCTGGGATGAACCTGGATGGGAGCTCCCTGTGGGTCCGGAACAGGGGTGCAGATGGATCTGGGATCTCTCTGCCCAGCTCCTATGCATGATAGTGCTCTTCCTCCCTTCCCTCCACCTGGGTGGCATCACAAGGCTTCATCCATTACTGTCTGGCATCTCGATTGCTCCTGTGGGCTCACCCACCATGTGTCCAGGAGTCACTCATCAACAACAAACAGTTAAAAGGAAGAAAATAGGCTGAAAATATCAATGCACTTTGGTAACAATAAACCCTGCTTTTAATTTATGCTAATATGTAGGGTTGTGGTGACAGTAAGAACAAAATTACAGAGTGGCTTTCTAGCTGGTAATTATCCCTCCATTTTCGTTGCTCGGGAAGATGGACACACAATTATGCTCTCTTGCTGTATATTAATACGGATTCTTGACATCTTCAGCAGACCTGGAGCTGTCATCGGGCTTTTTGTCTACTTTAATTGAAAATTAATGGTTACTGTGTTACCAGGGAAACGGTGGCAATGGACGCCAATAGCGCTCACATATCAAACAGGCACTGGTGGCATTGTCTGTCCGGGTTGACCTTGAAAGTTGAAAGAAAAACTTAAATTACAGAATAAAAAAGGTGAGAGGGGCAGAAAAGAAGGGAAATGGGGAAAAAAAAAAACCCAAACCTTGGAAAAAGAGGGATGGACACTGGGAATCGAGGGGAGGGGAGAAAGGGAAAGAGGGATGTGAAGGGGAAACTTGGGGCTGTTTGTATCTCGCTGGGGGTTAAAAGGGGGCTTGGAAATGAGGGAGTCGAGGTGGCAAAGTGGAGGGTGTTGGAGTGTGTGACCCGTGCGGTGTCTCACGAGCAGCTCTGGGCTCTGGCCTTGGCTCACTGTGCAAGTGAGAGGCGCGTGCTGGGCAGGCGAGGAGCCCGAGGATGGGCTGCGCAGGGGGATGTCAATGGTCTCTGTGGAGATGGGATTGAAAAGAGGCAAGAAAGAGGGAGAGAAAAGAGCCGAAGGGAAGAGTCCGGGTTTGCTCTGATGGGATGGCAGCAGACCCTGTACAGGTTAAAGCACCCCCACGGCGCTCTGGAGAGTGTTTGGTGCCGGTACAAGGGATCCTGCAGCCCCACAGAGATAAGAGCAGGGGGCACAGAGAGGGGCTCTGCTCCCTCTGCATCAGGAGCCGTGGGACTTGCTCCTCTTGCAAATGCAGGTTTGGGTAGGTTTTGCTTTCCCTCGCATCCAACTTCTGCTGCCTCATCCCTCCCCAGCTCATCCGGGAGGGATGCAGCAGTGGCTGCCCTTTGGGGGCTGCAGCTGGGCAGGAGGAGCTCTTTGCCAGCAGTGGCTCCCACTTTCTTGTACCCAAATGAGCTGCACAATTGGCCTGGCTTTTCCTCCTTGCTCTCCTTGAGGTTCCCGTGGCCCTGCTTTTGGGAGCAGGGGGAAAGGCAGCTGCTCTGCTTTCCCATGCACTATAAAATGCCACCTTACAGGAATGGGATTTGGTAAGGAAGCTGTCATACACCCCCCCCCGGTGTGCCTGCCCCTGCCCAGGAGGAGGGCAGAGGTGTCTGGGCAACAGGAGCTGTGGAGAATGGAAGAGCGGGAATAGTCTGGTCAGGAAGTGAAACGGTGACATTTCAGAGCTCCCTGTGGAAAAGGTGCCCGTGGCTGCTCTAACGCATCCTCCCGTGGGACAGCGTTCGCTCTGGTCCAGCTGCGCCAGGGACAGCAGAGCATGCCACCTGCATCCTCATTCCCCTTGGAATGTCTCTGGATGCAGCACCGAGGTGAACCCAGCCTCTCCAGGAAGGCAAGCGGGACCCTTCTGAAGGCAGAGCCCGTCCTCCTCCCAAGCAGACAAGAAGCCAAACACAGCAGAGGCTTGCCTGAAAGCCAGAGTCTGTTTTCATTTTCCCCGCATCCCTGATCCCAACCTTAATCCCTGCTCTGAATCCCGTCAGCCCGGCTGTTCTAGCGCTGACATTGCTGCAGGCATCTTCTCCGCTGCCTTCCCTCAGATCTGCCTCCTCCTGGGACATCTAAAGAGGACTCTGAGATTTCTGTGTTACAGGAGGATTCGCTCCGTGCCCTGCAGCAAAGCGCTGGGATCCCAGGGGAGGATGCAGGCAGAGGGGGACGATGCCGATGGGTCGGTGCTGGTGCGTGATGGTGGAGGGCTGGGGCCGTCACTGGGGTCAGCCAAAAGCAAGGGGAGGGCAGGACAGGGCGCTGCTGCCTCCTGCTAGTGCTGGCAGGGAGATGAAGCTGTCACCCCAGGACAGTTTATCCCAATCCTGCTGTCAGGTCGTTACCATAATGATGTGCTGGAGTATTTTGCCCAACTCCCCATCGATCTGAGGCTGTAAATGTCAGTGATAGACACATCACCGGGGCAGGGGCTGCAGGAAGTGGCTCTGACGGGGCCTGTCTGCCTTTCCCTTTGCCACCCGTGCAGCTGGGCTGGGGTGGGATAACTGAGGGTGGGTGTCCCAGCCCTGCCGTCAGAGGGGCAGGTCCCACCAGCTCCTGTTTGTGGGACACTGGGAGCCAATGCTCCTGGTGATGGTGCTGAGCCCGTCTTGCTTCGATCCTCTGGGATAAGGAAAAGAAGTTGTTTGCAGGCTCAAATCTTGCAACAACAGCACAGGAATGGTGCAGGGTTTGGGGGTTCTGCATCTGCGTCTCTAAAGCTCCCATGGCACCAAATCCCAGATCCAAACACCTCTGGGTGGATGGAAAACTGAGGCTGTCCCGTGGCTGTAAGTCACAAGCTCCCCATTCAGGCAGGTTTCCTCTATAAAAAGCAGCCAAGCTGAGCTGTGTGATTCCCAGCAGGTGTTCCACTTGGACAGGGGAGAGATGATGAGTTCTCATATTCATCCTCAGGCTCTGTGGCCTCTTCCCCATCAGCTCCTATGGGAAGCAGTGGAGAAGAACTGTGATTGGCCGCCCCTGGTGCTCCTGATGCTGTAAGCCCTCCTAGTTACCCCAAACTCAACCCTTAGGGTAAGAAACAGAGCAGTGTCTTTAGGACCTTCAAGGTGACAAAAGGGCAAGGCTCAGATATGGGTCTTGGGAAGGATGTGCACCAGCACCAGTGCCTATGGGGGGGTCTGGCCCCTGATAAACCCCCAGCACAATGGGACACCCCCACACTGGCTCCTCTCCCCATGCTATAACCGCTGCTGCCGCGTGTGTCTGAGCGGGTCTAAGTGCAGCAGCATAAAGGTTTTACTGTGGCTTATGTGGGCACTTGCAATCTGGGCTGTGGGTGTGGGGTGTTTTATTCTCTATGTGGGGACTTTAATAGGGCATGTTTGGATTTTATGAGCCTGCGTACATGGGGTTTATGGCAGGAAAGGTGGGTATTTTAATGAACTGCTCAAGACACAGGAACAAGAATGGAAAGATGTTTTCAATGGCCCCTTAATAAATAACAAAGGACCCCTCCATTTAAATGGTGTAAGCAATAAAAAATGTGTGTATATTGTTGAACATACATAGTTCCTGTGACGTTTAAAATCCATTATTAACTTCAGCTCTTTGTGTTCACTGCCCAGACAAGAATCCTTTTGCCTTTGGGGTTGCCAATGCAGGGTGCTGGAGGCTCTGAGGTCCAGGGCAGGATGGATGAGTGTGAGGCTTGGTGTGTATGGAGGGGCTGCTTCTGCTGCTTGCCACATGCTTTGGAGCGTCCCAGCAGTGGGGAGTGCCTGGAGAGGGCCATAGCTGGGGACCAGCAAGTCCTGGGATGTTCAGAGGGGAAAACATAAAGGCATTTTCTCCCCTGGAAAATGCACTGTGCTTGTCCCTTCCCATGGCAGTGTGGTGGGCGAGGGCAGAGCACCCTGTGATGTGGGCGCGCTGTGAGCAGTGGGGCTGGTGCCAAGGTGCTGACCCAGTCCCATGCCAGCTCAAGGGGCAGTCTTTCAGCTGGTGCTCTCCTGCTTCTTGAGCAGATGAACATCAAGTGGGCTCGGAGCGCGCCGCATCCTGCAGGACCCTGGGGCTGGATTCCTGCAGGAGCCTGAAAATATCCTTCTTTTCTGCACTGTTTGGATAGCAGGACTTGGCCGCTTTACCTCATAACATCTCCCGTTGGCCTAAAGCCGAGGGCATTAGCGAAACTGTGAGCCAGATAAATGGTTCTAGCGCTTTTTTCCTCCTCTGTATCTGCTGTTACAATAAAAAAGGGCCTTTTCCAACCAAGTGCCTCCCGTTAACCCCTGCGGTGCCAGGCTGGTGCAGGAGCACAGGGAGGGAAGGGGGATGTGAATGAGCCAGGGCTGGGTGTTTGCACAGCCTGGAGTGGGAAAAGCCATGGAAAAGCTTTATGCTTCCTGGCATGGAAGCCTGAAGCAGCTAGATCTGTGGGTAGACATGGTACCCGGGGGAGCTGGTTTGATGTGCCCATGCCATTGTGTTAGGTGCAGCTCCAAGCTGAGAGGTATCTCCTTCCAGATGCTATCTGGGTGTTCTGCACCAGTGTTCAACATGAAGCAAAGAGGGTTTGGGGTTCATCCCCTCCTGGCTGCTGTGGGGGTGACACAGAGGAGGAGGTGGCATGTTCCATATTGACCAAGAGAGCAGGAGCTGCATCAACTCTGCAGGGCACAAACCCCCTCTGCACTTAGAGGTGTAATAAAGCGCATTGGAACCACCAGTGCTGCACAGCAAAGGGTTGGTTTCAGAGGCAAAGGGGCTTTAATATCAAATAACCCCAATTAACCTGCACTGAATTCCCAGCCCTTGTTCTGTGATGCTTGCGGGGAGAGAGGGGCAGGACCCTAAGGCCCATTTGGGCTGCTTGTGGAAGCTGTGAAGTTGCTGGGTCAGGAAGAGAGTGAGGGGAACCAGTGGGGTCCATCTTCCCCCTGGTCTCCAGCTCAAACCCTGCCATAGGAGCTTGCTATGACCTAAAGCAAGGAGATCCCGATTTTACTAAGTTAAACTGCTTTAAAAAGGACAAATCCATCAACACTGCAAGCGTTTGAGGCACTCAGAATCTGGTTCCGACTTGGAGCTGGGGTGGTTTTGCTGAGACACGGTGGCTCTGAGCTGGGTGATAACTGATGCTCTGGTTTCTGGGCTCTTACACCCATCCAAACACCTCTGCAGCTGCTCTCCGGTACCTGATTTGGCCTCTGGGAACGATGCCACCGCTAACTGCCGGTTTCCTCAGTGTAGGGCTCAGGCTTTGGAGCAAGCCCAAAAGCGGGCTCGGGATGAGCCGAGCTCCCGGCACACCCAGCTTGGACCGGGCGAGGGGCGCACCTCCCCGAACGTTGGTGACCTCATGCCGCAGACATGGATGAGGTCACTGGGATAATTGCTCTCCCAAAACGCTGTATCTTGCGGGAAGAGGATGTTATGAACCCGGAGAACTTGCTAGGGCAAAAAAACCACAGCAGGAGCCCCTGGCCGAGAGCGCTGCGAGGGGAAACTCACGGCAGAGCGTGCCAGGACCTCCGAACAATAGGCTGCAGGCTCCGGGGGCACGGCAGGAGAAGAGACGCCGGCAGCTGAATGCGGCGCTGGGGGAAGCCAGGGGATAATTGCAGGAGGAGGAAGATGCGCGGTACCTGGCGGCGAGGGAGAGGGGCCTTGCAGGGACCTGCCCTCCCCAGGGCTCACACAGCGGGCGGGCAGAGCAGGGCGAACCCCCCCCCCCCCC
>NDXB01015296.1:51590-62502 GCA_002631895.1 Agapornis roseicollis | reverse complement strand
GCGCCGCCCCCCCCCAATGTTTCCCCCCCCCCCCATGACCCTTTTCTGTGCGCAGCCGGGGGTGCCAGGGTCCCCCCATCCTGAGGGCTGCTCCATGAAGGGTCTGTGGCTGAGGGCAGTGGGGACCCCTGCGGCCAGGGCAGGGGAGTGATGCCAGAGCCCGGGCAGACGCCGCCTGTCGCTTTAAAAGGGAGCCAGGAGCCTCTCATCACTTACAGTAACTCCTGCATCATTTCTTCGCCTTACGCAAGAGGCGAGCGGGGTCCAAGAGCTCGGCGTGGCCCCGCCAGCACGTCCGGGCAAAGCCGGATTCCTCCAGCGTGCTTGGCCCCGACGGTATCGTCCCGAGGGGCCCTGGGGGTCTCCATGGGGTGAACCCCGGGTGGTTCAGGCGCTGTGTGGAAGCGTCCGGTGCCATCTGGGTGGAAAAGCAGCTTTTCATCTGCTGGTGTTGAAATGGGCACCTTGGAAGGGGTGGGAATTGGGGGCTTTGCTGCGTTAACGCGCAGTTCCCTCCCCGAAACGCTGCTCCGGAAGGGGGAAAGTAACTCTCTTCCCTTGTCCTCTTTATCTTCCCATTCCTAACTTTCTTCTTTCCATATATCTTTGTCTTCATTTTGCCTTGAAGGAAGGAGGGAGAGAACCGAGGTGAGGCAGGAAGCAGAGTTCAGGGGACACGTTCGCATCCTCAGATGCAGACCTTTCAAAGGAGCATCTTCAGAGAAGCCAGGTTTCCTTTTTGAGGTTACCCTTCCCATAGAAGAGAAAATAAAACCCAAATGGATGCTTTCCAGAAATGGCCGACCCCTAACCTGTGGCAAACAAGATTTGGATCCAGCTTGGATAAGAGGTTCCTGGGAGGATGAGGACGTTCCCAGGCCGGAGCTGCTTTGCCTTGTGTGCGATTTAGGACAAACCCAAACTGATCTTCTCCAGAGAAGATTTCAGCTTCTGTCACCCTGAGCGCAAACTGGGGCTGTTTCCATTCCGGGCAACACTGGGATAAAACCCTTGGTTGGAAATCTACACTTTTGAAAGGGTTTTGATATTCCAGGTAGAAGAGCAGAAGCTTTGCTGGGAAAACTGATTTCCCCCAGATAAGAGCGTGGGGATCAATCAGAGGCAGGAAAGTGAGGATGAGCTTGGAAGAGGTGGAAATGGGGTTTTCCCAGAGGAACCACACGTTTGGGACCCATCACTCCTGGTCCTCGTGCCACGTGTCTCAGGGCTTTATAACCAGACATTATGCAAAAGGTCTAATCCAAGGGCTATAAATCCTGCTGCCTCTGCTGTACCCTTCTGGAGGTGATACATATCCAGAGCTTTGCCTGGTGCAGAACAAAAGGAAGTTCTTTCCCTTCCTTTTTCCCCCTCTTTTGGCAGGGAGGGAATTTCCCTCCTGGGAATCTCTGGATGCCCCCATGTCCATCAGCTCCCCAGCTATGGCAGGAGTGATGCCTCAGGGACCGAACCCACTGAGCAAGAATCCATACAAACCCTGGTCCCGCTGCATCCTCACCCAGACTCCTGCTTGTTCCTGGCTTTTTGGCTGACACAGATGAACAAAGAGGGGTCTTTGGGCCCTTTCCTTGGAGCCCTTTCCTCACAGGGAAGCTGCCCATGTCTTTCTGTGCAAATCCTTCCCACTCCGATGCTGTTTGATGTCTTCAAAGGGGCTATTCTTATGTTGGGAATAGAGGGCAAGCACAGGTGTGTCCGGGGCTCATCCCTCTGCTACTTTTCGCTCAGGAAAGTGCCAGTTTGGGGCTAAAAAAATGGATTTTGGTTTTTGTAGGCTGATATTTGGGTAACTCATAAAGTCTGAGGGGTGTAAATGTGGGGAGATGGAGGGGAACACAGCTTTTGTGTATCTGGGGGGGGGAATAAACCCCTCTGAACCCACAACACTGCCTGGAGAGCATCGTGTCAGTGGGCCAGGGCACAACAAACCAGTGGTGCCTCCGCTTGGAATCAGGGGACCCCCGGGACCCCCATGGGGCAGGGGCCCCCTCTGTGGGGCTGCTCCTCTGCTTGTGGGGAGCCAGCTCATTGGGGTTTTCAATGTGCCAGCAGGGATCCAGTCTGAGCTGGGGGAACTGATGCTGCTCCACTTCCCATATGTGAACCGGTCCTGGACTGGGTCGGGGTGTCCCACATCTGAGTCCTTAGCAAGGAAAGCGTGGGGCACGTCCCCTGTCCCAATGCTCGCTTTAAAATCCCCCTTTTGAGCAAATAAATACCTAAAGAAAGGGGGAAATGCCTTCACCACGGTGGTTATGGGGTCAAGCCTGAGGGATGCCCCATGGGTGATGCGGGTGGTTGCAGAGCCAGCCTTGGCTGGTCACTGGCCAAGGACCCAAGGGGTGATTGGTACTCCCTAAGGGCTGGCTGAGGGGTTATCACCTGGTTTCCATTGCCAGGGAGGGGGGAAAGCTGTCGCTCTCCAAGGAAAGCACTGGGCTGCAATGGGAGCCCCAGAGCTGCTTGGGAACAAGCTGAGCCTCCCAGGATTCCCAGCCCTCCGAAAGGGTTGGGTGAAGGCCTGGGTTAAGGCTTGGCTCAGCCCAGAGCAGGGCTCACAGCGGGGTCACACTGGGGCTGTTTGTCGCTTTGATGTGAGATTGGGGGGTGGCAAAAGTAATGGTTTCACTGTCGGCTGGGGCCAACGGGGCTTGCAGCTGTGGGGACCTGCTTTGCCATGGCACAGGAATTCCCGATCCAGGCTTTCCATTCAAAACTGGATTAATTTTTAAAACACTTTTCATGTAAAAAAAATAAATTCTAGGCAGAAAAATAAACCTCCAGGTGGGCTGGGATACTTTTCATTCCAAGTTTTAAAGCCCTTTTCTCTGTCCATAAAATGGAAACTACAAGAGAGCTCCCGTGGGAACTGGGGGTGTTGGGGTGTAACGGGGCTGGGGGCTGCCGGGGTCACCAGCTCCGTGCCTTGGCATCCCCATCTGTACCCTGGGCTCAGTGGTGCACGCTGGGGGTGTCCGCGTGGTGACGCTCCCCGTGCCTCAGTTTCCCTCCCGCGATCCCCCCCCTCCCCCCCATCCATCCCCATCCCCAGCGGGAAGCGAACGCAGCAGAAACCAATTAGCGCAGGCGTTAATGAGCTAAAGCACGGAGAGACCGGGGGGGGGGGATGATGCTGGGAGCGGCGACACCGCCTCCCTTCCCACCCAAAGGGGTTGGGGGCGTGCGGCCCGGGGAAGGGAAGGGAAGGGGAGGGGAGGGGAGCGGAGCGGAGCGGGCGGGGAAAGCGGCTGCACCTGCTTTAGAGGAACTATGGTAGGGCCGGTGCCCGCCCCGCGCCGCCGCGCCCGCGCCACCGCCGCCGCCGCCGCGCCGAGCCGGACCTGAGCGCGGCCCCGGCCCGGCCCCGGGCTGCCCGCGCCCCGCTCGGCCGGCGCCGCCCAGCACCGCAGCAGCGCGCCAGGGCCAGGGGCGGCGGCGCCGGCGGCCGGGAGCCCCCCGCCATGCCGCGCCGCTCCTGAGCCCCGCCGCGCCGCCCCGTCCAAGTTTGGGGAAGCGGAGGGGGCCGGGCGGAGGTGCGGCCGCATGCCCGCCGCTGGACCCCGGCGCTCGGCGCGACCAGGTGGGTGAGAGCGGGCCGGGAAGGGCCGAGCGAGCCCCTGGCATCGCCGCCCGCCGCGGGAGAGGGGGGATCGGGACGTGCCCCCAGCCCCAACGGCAGGTGTGGGGCGGACGGGACCCCTCCTCCACCACCACCACCACCACCACCCCCCATGCACCCCGGTTCTCCGGTGCCGGAGCGCGGCGGGTCCGTGTCCCCGCGCTCGGAAGTTTGTTGCGGCGCCCGGACAAAGGGAGCGGGGCCGGGGAGCGGGGTCCCGGGGGGCCGCAGCTCGCAGCGCACCGCGAGGGTCCTCGGTGCTCCCAGCTTCCCCCCCACTCCCCCTTTCCTCCCCGAGGGTTTCATCGCCTGAGGCGGGATTGGGGAGCCCCGGCGGGGTTTGGGAGGGGGGAATCAGGCACCGGGAACTCGCGCTGCCGGTGCCGGATCCAGACCTGCTGGGGCCCCGCACCAGGAGGTGGTGGGGGGGNAGCTACCCGAAGCACAGCCAGCAGCTCCCTGCTGCTCACCTCGCCCGGGGGGGGGGGGGGGGGGGGGGGCTCACGGCCCTGCTTGCCGACTCGGGCTCCCTTTGTTGGGGCTTCCCATTCCCCCCCCCCCATCCATCTTTCTTTTTCTCTTCACCAGTTTTGTTTTAATTCCGGTTGTTTGCGGCGCTCGGGTCGGGTTTTTTGCCTCCTTATTCCCTTTTCTTCCCTCCCATCGCATTTTAACTGAGCCCCAGCCCCGCTGCTCTGTGCTGAGGAGCGGCCCAGCGGGCGCGATCCCCTCCTTTGGGAGGGAGGAATCAGTAAAGTCGGGAACCATCGCTAAGTTTTGAGGTCGCTGGAGAAGCCGCCGCCGCCGCCGTCCCCGTGAACCTGCGTCGCTCCTGGGAAATCCTCGGCGGAGCCTGGAATTAGCAATAACCCCGGCAGCGAGGTGAGGGAAGAGCAGGACGGGACGCGCGGCTGCGGATGGAGCTGGAGAATATTCCCGAGCCATCCCCGCAGGTTTGGATGCTGGGGCCGTGAAGCCCCGCGCTGCGTTCGCCCTCTGCAAAGTTTGAGAGGCTTCGGTGCGGCTTTGTCTGCGGGCAGCGGGGTCGGGGTGGGTTTGGTTGTGTGTGTGTGGAGGGGGGGGATTTGTAACCTCCACACGGTGCCCGGTGCCGGCCGGGACCGCGCTGCAGCGCCCGCCGCTAACAGCAGCGCCAGTAACGTGTTCGCAGGGAGTTCTAGGACGGGGCTGTCGGCTTCCAGGAGTTCAGAAATTCCCGGGTTAACGCCGTCCGGCTCCTGGAGCCGGGAGCAGCCTCCGCCATCCCCTTCCCACCCTGGTGTCCGCTTCTGTCGCCAGATGCGCTCGCAAAGTTGGGCTCTTTCTGTTGCTCCCGGCTCCATCTCGCTGGCCGCGGGATGAACAAACGCGCCTCTGTCTCGCTGGCCGGGATCGCTCCGGAGGTTTCTGGTGGTGGTGGTGGTGGTGGTAAATCCGGTTCGAGTTGGCAGGCGCGTTTCGGAGGTGTGCAGGGAGAACAAGTGGAGCGTAATTGGGGTGGCTTTTTCCATATGGGAAAGGTTCCTTTTTCGCCCCTTCTTCCCCCTTTTAAACCAACCCGGACCGCGTCTCTCCCTCTCCCCTCCTGGGCACTTTTTAATACCAGCGAACAATGCACGTAGGAGAGAGCACAATTCCGCAGGCTCCGTGGTGCTCGCCAAGTGCCCGCTTGGAAAACTTGCTCCAGGGTGGGTTGGGTTTTTACTCTTAATATAGTCCAAGAGGAATTTGTGTCCGAATTGAGCCTCGGGGGCTCCTCCATCCCCATCGCTCCGGCTGCAAGCCGATACCCGGCGATTCCCCGTTTCCCACCCTCGGAACCGGCTCGGCGGTGATTGAGACCCGAGTGCTGGGGGGCATTCAATGGAAACCTGATTAGTTTCTGTATGGGAAGGGTTGGTTTTAACCCAAACCAGAGGCAGGATTTACTTTGACAGATTTCTTCTTGTGTGTTTAAAAATTGACCCGAGACCATCCAGCGCGGTGCCGGGGGTTGGATCCCCAGCGTGTGGCTCGGGCACGGAACAATTTTGGGTTCCCCTGCCTTGATTCCCTGTATTCCCAATTCGCTGTAGCGGTATCTCAGGCTCTTGTGAAAATCCAACTCTAAATGGAGTGGTTTTTTTAGCATTATTTGTTTGAATTTCCACTCCACCTTAAAGTCCGTTAAAAAAAGAACAAATCCAATCCAAGCCCGGGGGTGGGGGCATGGAGAAAATCATCAGACTTGGGAATTTTTTCCCTTTTTCCCCCCCCTTTTTTTCCTTTCATTTTTTCCTTTTNATTATTTGTTTGAATTTCCACTCCACCTTAAAGTCCGTTAAAAAAAGAACAAATCCAATCCAAGCCTGGGGGTGGGGGCATGGAGAAAATCATCAGACTTGGGAATTTTTTCCCTTTTTCCCCCCCCTTTTTTTCCTTTCATTTTTTCCTTTTAATTTTTTCCCTTCTCTCCGCGTTGCTTAAATCAAGCTGGGATGGGGGGAGAAGGGGCAGCGCTGCCCGTGCCAAGCCGGGCTTTGTGAGGGCTGCGAAGCCTCACAAAGGCAGGAGCAGGGGGTAAAGGGGGGGCATCAAATAATGGCCCAGGCTCCGGGGTGCAGATGCGCCCGGTTTGGGGTTTCTAAGTTCTTTTTTCATAGTAACCGATAAGTTGTTGGGGGGGGGGGGAAGGTTGTTGTGTGTTCTTTTTCCCCCCATCCCAAGCTCCCGTTGGGATGTTTGGTGTGGGAAGGGGGCTGCTTCCATGTCCAGCATTGATCCTGCTACAAACCCCCAAGAAACTGGCAGCGCTAAGTTGGACTCGGTGGTGGCGGCAGGGAAAAAGTGCAGGAGAACGGGATTGGGATGGAAAATCCCCCCCTTAACATGGGCACCTCAGGATGTGTTGCCCAACAGGGCTGATGGTGGCGGGTACCCCTTGGATTAGGGATGGAGGATGCTTGGGTGAGGGGGGGGGCTCAGTCTATGCATGCCGGTGGGCATAAGGCTGGGAATAGGGAAGGGAATGAAATGGATTAAAGTTGCTGCTGGAGGCGGGGATTGATACACAGACCCCCCCAAAAAATCACATAGGAAATATCAGTAAATGCCATGTCCAGCCTTAGTCCCATCCCTGGTAGTGGGGTGTCTGTAGGTTTTACATCCCGGTTTGGGAAGGGAAGAGCAGGGCCCGTTACAAGCAAATCTGTGCAGTGTATAAAATGAAGTGACACTCAAACATCCACTCGGGCCCTCGCCCTTTTCTCTCCCAGTAACCCGGCAGGAATGCGAGTGCACTCGCTTGTGAAGCTGCTGCCCTGCAGCCGGGGAGCTTTTCTTCTCTGTGCCGGAGAGGGGGATGCTGGAGCTGGGCTGGCTCTCGCTGGGGGGGGTTCGGGGCTGCCTTTCAGGGTTTGCTTTCCTTTCATTTCTTATTCCTCCCTCCCTGCTTTTCCCCCCTTTTTGGGGCCGGCGGAAGGGGGGGGGGGGCGGGGGCGGGGCTGGCCCTCGCGGGGGGGGGTTCGGGGCTGCCTTTCAGGGTTTGCTTTCCTTTCATTTCTTATTCCTCCCTCCCTGCTTTCCCCTCTTTTGTGGGGCAGGCGGAAGGGGGAGAGCTGCGGAGCTGGGGTTGCCTTTGTAGCACAAGGTGGGGGGGAGCTGTGCCCCCAGCTGGGACTGGGTTAATTCTTCCAAGCGGAGAAAGGCGGGAGAGCCCGGGGGTCCCGGCTTTTCTTCTGCTCCTTTTAAAGTAACACACGTTTATGGCTCTTTGCCTCATGCTTTCCCACTGCGGAGCGGGGTTTGTAGCTGGGAATACTTGGGGAAATTCTCTTTCTGTATGGAGGGGGAAGTGGGGTAGGTTTTCCCCTTGGTTTGGGAGCCTCGGAGAGCCCCCGGGTTGGAGCTGGCAGGTGGTTTGTGGGGGTCTCAAGAGGATGCTTGCACCCCACAGCTTCCCCGTGGACATCCAGGGTTTATCCCGGGGTTTATCCGGGTGCTCCCGCTGCGGCCTCGCTGTCACCTGCTGCTGCTGGAAGTGGAAACTTGAAATTTCCTGTCCTGTCCTCTTTGATTTCCAGCTCCTCAGGCGCCGCTGCGGGAGTTATGGGGTGCAGTGGGGCTGTGGGGGCTCAGTCCTACCCCGGTGGGATGCTCTGTGGGCATCTTCCTGTGGAGGAATGCGCTGCTTTAGTGCGAAGGAGAAACGGGGGGAATTAGAACCACAAATGCACTTGGAAAGCTGCGTGTTCCCCTTGGAGGAGGTAAAACCCCTCCATCAGGAGCCCTTGATGCACTCAAGGGAAGCACAGGGGTAGGTGTGAGAACAACCCAGGGCTGTGACAGCGGCTGCAGGGTGAAGCTGGTCCATGGGGAAGCACTCGCACCCGTGTTACCCTCTTGCAAAACCTCCCCCCGCTCGCTGCGCTGAGCCTTTTAAAGTCAAATAGAACTTGTAGATCAAGATGGGGCTGGGCACAGCTTGAGAAACTTCCTAGTGTTTTATTCCTCCCCCCTGCAATTGTTTGTTGTATAAAATGCATCAAAGCCGCTGCTCGAGCGTGGGGGGTTTCACTTTTGTTAATTCAAACCCTTTTGTCAGCTGTAAATCTCAGTGATAAACCGTGGTGGTGGTGATGGTGCTGCCTGCGACTGGACGGTGTTTGCGACTGGAATGGCATTGGGAAAGGGAAGAACCGAGAGGCGAAGACGGAGGAGGAGGAGAGCTGCTCCCTTCGGAGGTCGGCAGCGTGGGGCTGCTGAGGAGAACACAACCCAACAGGTTTTACTCTATAAAGATCCTGCTGGAGGAGAGATGAGACCAGGGAATGGAGCTGGACAGGAGGCATTAAGGGATGCTGAGGCTGTACCGGGACATGGTACCCGGGCAAGGGAGTTCTGTGTGTGCGGATGGGCACCAGGAGTCGGGATCCTTTCTCCTTGTGGTTTTAAGGAAAAGCAAAGGCTGCATTTGCAGCGGCTCTGTTGAGCGCTGTGCTGGGATGGAGGAACCTGCTGTCGGTGTCTCCTGGCCCCGGTGAACGCTCGCCACCGGCTCGTGCCCTGGCAAGTTGGCTCTGAGTCTGCTGCGTTGTGTCCTGTTGGTGGGAACGCTCCTCCTGCGGGTCCGGATGAGCAGCAAAAACATCCTTGTTTTTTAGCAAAGCAGGGAGCGGAGCGTGGCCGCGGGGGGGGGAATCTCAGCGCAGCCGCGGGCTCCGGGGTGCGTTTGTCGGCAGCCCAAGGTGCCGCCATGGAACTGTTCTTTGGGAGATCGGGTTCCAGAGCATGGAAAAGCGCAAGGAAACGTTTCTGTTTACGGTGCTGAAGGAGGAAAAACTCCTGGGGGGGCACGGGGGGGGGGCTTGGAGGCATTGAGAAAGTGTTTGCTCTGCCTCATTGGCGAACCTTGGTGAGACCGGCGTTGGTGGGAGATGGGGATGGGGGCACTGATGCTGGTGGGAAGCAGGGGAGCCCCAGCCCCCTGAGAGGAGGCAGAGGGAGCCCCCCGGCTGATGGGTACGTGCTCTGTGTGTTGTGTGGCTGTTGGGCAGCTCATGAGATGCCCATCCTGGGGGTGTCTTTGCTCACAGGCACCGATGCTCCCGTTGAAGCAAGCACGGGATCGGGATCAGCCGGGATGAGCCGCTCACCCAGAGCGGGGGATGTTGAAATGTCTTATTTCAGCACACCTCTGCCAGGTCGCTGGGTTTAGCCAGGGGGATTTAACTCTGCTGAGGGCTAATAAAGGCATAAAATAAAGGCATGAAAAGCCCAGCAGTGCCGGGCAGGGCCAGCCGAGCATCGTGCTGCAGCCGTCAGAGCCTGACCCTGAACCCTTCGCTTGCTTCCTCCCGATCATGGTTTATTCCACAAAGTAGGTTTTAGGTGAGTGACTTTCTGCCTGCCTGCTTGCTGTGAGTCTGCGAGCTGGGGACGCTCCTGTATTTGTTTGCCTGTAGCAAGATCTGGATGGGGACCACCCAGGAGAAGCTGTTATGGGCTTGGGAAGAGATGTCGTCAGCCTTAGGAAAAGAGGGACAGTGGAGGAAAGATGGAGGTAGGTTGCTCAATGCAGACTACAAGGCCAGGACCTGTTTGTAAGCGAAGGATGTGCTGGGATCCATTTGCTCGGGAGCCTTTCCTCCTTCTGGCGTCCTCTTGGCTTTGCTTTTCCCCCTGTGAGTTGTTCCCTGCTGCCTATTACTGGGAATTGGTGGCCCATTACTTTGCCCATTGACTCTGGGCACAGCTCGCTCTGTGCTTGAGCTCACGGCTCGGTTGGGTGCCACCGGGATCATGGCACATTCCTTGGCTTGGCCACTGTGGATGGGCACGAATGATCCTGCTTTGGCCACGCAGTCCTGGGTGCTGCTGGATGCAGGACTGACCCTGTACCTTGCAAGGTCCCTTTTGCAAGGGCCAGAGAAGCTCATCCCAGAACTGCCTGCTCTTAGGCATGGTTTGGCCTGTTAAAAACGGAAGGAAAAGAGAAAATGAGGGGTATGGGACACAGGGATTGTGTCAGGAACTGCTGGGTTTGAAATGCTGCTGTGCCGGGTATAGCTGCAAAAACCTGATGGTGCCGAGATGGATTCAGGTGGGGGTGAAGCTGTGCTCTTGGAAAGCGCTGCCTCCAGCTTTGCCCTTCTCCTGGGCTGTTTCCACCTTCTCCTTTTACTCTCCGAGCTGCTTCTCACACAGCGAGGTCGCTTCCCGATCAGAGCAAGGCCGCTTGCCCCGTTTGTCCCAGCCTCTCTGCACCCACAGTCTGGGCACTTGTGCCTTCTCCTGTCCCTCTGGTTGTTTCTGGGGCTGGGAATGGGCAGATGCTGGTTTTAGCCCCAGGTTTAAAATCATCCGTGGTGTTTTAACATACCTGGCAATGGACAGGAACCATGGGCTGTGCTGGGGCAGGTACCAGGGGCTCGTGGGTCACATCCCTGGGGACTTGGTGACCCGGCTGTGTCCGCTTTGTGTCTTGCCAGATGCTACATTCCGGTATCACGTCCTTCCCTCACCCTCATGCGATGAGACTTGGTCTGGGAGCAAGAGGGATATTCCCTGGGTTGCTGCCCTGCCTTGGGGCAGGCGGTGATGGAGACCTGATGGCACCGTGTCCTGCAGACAGTGATCATGGAGCACTGGCTTCCTGCTGGGACAGGGTTATTGATGACCCTGTTTCAGCAGGAGATGAGGAAAGCTGATGTGACCTGATTGCGGAGGAGTGGTGATGCTGCAGAGCCTGGAGCCCCAATGGGGGGGGGGGGGGGGGGGGGGGCAGGGCAACTT
>NDXB01015296.1:27957-41867 GCA_002631895.1 Agapornis roseicollis | reverse complement strand
CCCCCCCCCCCCCCCCCATTCTGTCATGTCCCAGTTGTATTCGGGTACCTTTTGGGCTTCCTCATCTTCATGCCAGAGAAGTGCTGGTTTGCTGGGAGCTGGTTTGTGGAAACGTGTCAGCTTTGCTGGGATTCTGATGGTGAAATGCATGGCCCAGCTCCATGTGCCTGGGGAGCAGCCTCGCTGTCTCCAACGCCTCAAAGTGAAATATTTTGGGATTCTCTGAGAAATGCCTGGATTCCTGGGGTTTTGAATCTCGCATCTGGCTGGGAGAAAGCTGCAAACACGGTGTTTTCCAGCGGGATGGGTTGCACTTGTTTTCCTTAGCGTTGTACAGTGCGTTCACAGCAGCTCATGCCGCTGCACACTCAGGTTTTGGAGTCAGTTGAATGTGGCTAAAACTGGCCAAGGTTTGACATCGCCTCCCTGCTGGACCTCATGGGGATCGGAGATGGGGCAGGGCGAGGAATGGGGCATGTGGAAGTAGGGCTGCCAGGCAGGGGTTTCAGGCTCTGTCCTCCCCTCCTCAGGTCCTGCTAGCAAGTCATGATGGTTGAATCCGCCTCGGAGACGATACGGTCCACTCCGTCCGGCCAGAACGGGGTCAGCAGCCTCAGCAACCAGCCCGATGGCGGCGGCACCGGCGGCGCTGCTGCGGGAGCAGGGCGAGAAGGAGCCACGAGCGGGGAGACCAACGGCGAGATGAGCCCCGTGGAGCTCCTGCACTTCCAGCAGCAGCAGGTAGGAGGGACACCCCGCTTCGCACCGAGGTGAAACTGGGGCCTTTGAGGGTTCGGTCTTGGGGGGGTAACGCTGGATTTTACCCTCCTCTCGTCCCCCACGGCTGGCACCAGGGGTTGCACCAGATTTGGCCATCCCTGATGAAGCTGGGGTGTGAGTGTTGCTGTCTTTGGGGGATATATCCCTAAGGAGATGGAGCCCGTTGGTCTGAGCAGCTTTTTCCCTAGAGATGGCTGTGGTTTGGGGGGGGGTCCTGCCTGCTCTGCTCCCAATGAGCCCAGGAACCCACAGAGTGTGCAGAACAGGCAGGGCTGTGAGAAACGGGGAAAGACTTGTTGGATGTAAAATGAGGAGCAGGTTTTCTCTGGGTCTGTCTTTGGTTACTCATGAGGGTGCCCAGAGGGGGTCCCGGTGCCTTCAGGTGAAGAATGAACCTCACACGTCTGAAACTGTGGGACTGCCTCACGTGCACGCAGCAGCCCTGTCCTCGAGCACGCGTGCGTGAGCCCCTCGGGCTCGTGCTCCCCTTGCATCGTGTGCGCTGTGGGGAAGGGGGGCTCTGTGTGCGTGCCTGCAGGTTACCTTTCAAAACAAACTTGGGCCAAACCATAAATTTCCCTGCTCGGATACTAAATAAGGCAATGATCCCTGCCTGGGATGGAGATCGCCTCCCTGAGCCATAAATTCCAGCGTGAAAGCTGTAAAAAATTGCTGTGTCTGATACTTTAGTAGCGAGTGCTGTAAATCCATTACCTGAATAACAGCCGTTTCTCACGCAGTTAAGCCCCCGTTCCCCTGATCTGAAGGCTAATCATGCGTGTAATGCTCCTGCGAGTCGCCCTGCCAGGGAAGGAGCCTGCACGGTGCGGAGCAGAGGATGGGCACCGTGGTGGTGAAGCAGGGTCACCTCCTCGGCAAAATAAAGGCGGGGGAAAAGGGATTTTTGCAGCTGCTGTTGGCTCATCCCTGTGGATGCTGCTCCCACCCTGCCCAAAGTACGTCCTAGGTTTGATTTCACCCTCTTGCACTTCTTCTTTTGGATTCCCATTGTAACTGCCCTGGGAAACGCGCGGGCACGTGGAATTATGAAGGGAGAGGGTTTGGTAAACTTCCAAAAGCAAGTGACATCCGCACTGACAGCACCTTGGGAGGGGGGAAAGAAACCATCCTGAGTGCTATCAATCTTCGTGCTTCAGGGAACAGGCTGAGCACCAGCTGGGGTCAGGAATAAATGTCCCCATATAGAGAGCTCTGCACAATTAGGTGCTTTATGAAGGCGATGCGCCATCCTTGGGAGCATCCCATTGCCGCAGGCAGGATCTCGGACCGCTGGGCTCTTCCCATCTCACAGCTCCTCGGTCCAAGCTCCTGAAATATTGGCCCTCAGTTCTTATTTAACTATGTGAAATCCCCCCAAAACCCATTCAGGAGCATGGAGGAGTGGAACCCCTCTGCTCAACAAGCCCAACCTGGCTTTGAGGGGCCACTGGTGGCTTAAAACTGCGTCTGTCGGGGTTTGTTCCTTGGGGGCACGTGCTCTGCCCTCAGTTTTGGCTGGGTTTGCACCTTTGGGTGACGTGAGCTGGATTGGACCTTTCCGGGTATCCACAGCCTCATTTCAGAAGGGTGAAATCGGGTACCCTGGTGCTTGTTGGCAGGGACTTGTCAGGTTTAACCCCACTGTCTGAGTGCTGCTCAGAAGTGAGTGCCCTGGGTGGGAGCTCCAAGGGGGCTGTGGGTATCATGAGGTGTTTAGACACCCGCTGAAGCTGGTTTGTGACTTCTGGACAGTCCCCAGAGCAAAAGGATGAGGGTGTCCAGCTCTGCTCGCAGCTTTATCACCCTCCTCATTGCTCCTGCTCTGCCTGTCCATGTCACTGCAGAGCATCCCGTGGTCTGGAGCATCTGGAGGGAGAGCGGGAGCCCAGTGGGATGGGGTGAGGAAGGGGCTGGGGAGCTGGAGCATCCGCCTCCCTTCCCTCCTTCCTTCCCCTCTCCCCCGCAGCCCAGGGGCTGGCGTTCAGGTTAAATCCCTGGATTTCAATGGCAGGGTTGGGCTGAAAAGCTTGAATAGCGCGCGCCGGCTTTGTACCGGGTTGGCAGAGGGGAGAGGTCGGATGGGGGCATGGGAGGGCTCCCACCACTGTTGCTGTGGAAACATGGTGAGACCTCCAATGCGGTGACATCCTGCAGCTCATCACTGAGCATTCATCAGCTCTGAACGTGGGGCCGGCCCCTTGCCCCCTGCCACGATGGCTCCCCCCCACCCAGGGACCCCTTGGCTGGGCAGGAAACAGGCACCGAGTCCTTGGGATGTTGCATCCCTGCAGTGGGAGGAAGATGAGGGATGCGCCAGCTTGGGAATGGGGGTACAGGGGAGACCCATGGTTGGGCATGTGCTGAACAGGAGCTGCTCTCCCATGGTTTGGGTCTCTTCAGGGTTTCCTTGCATCCCTGCAAAGAATCCCAGGTTCCAAGTTGAATCCCAGAGCTAGAGTTTAAACCATGGGGTGCAGAGGCTGCAGCTTCGGGAGTGCAACGTGCTCGGAGCAGGGATGTCCATGGGGAGTCATAGGGAAGATCCCCGAACGTGGTGGCTGCGTGGTAGCAGTTTCCAACTTGTTATCCTATGGAAATGGAGCCATTTGGAAACCCATCCTTCGGTGGGGTTTTACTGTGCAGAAAGAAATGGCAGTTTATGGCAGGCACGTGTTGAAAAGTGTCAAGTTATTAAACAAAAGTAAGACTTTTGGGTTTACTTTAAAAGAAGCAAATTGGACTTTTTTGGTAGTTAAATGTGGGGGGAGGCACTTCCCTGCCATGGCACAGATACAGTTCCATAAAGCATGTGATCACATCTCAAATATGTTGTGTAATCCGCTATTATTAGGGTGTTTCAGATAAAATGAGACCGGGGCACTTAAATGAAACTCATCTCTCCATAGGTGCCTTGATTCCTATTTCCTATTTTACGGAGCACAAATGCAGGAGGGGGTTTCCCTTCTTGTAACTCTCTTTTTCCCTCCTGGAGTGGGATTGTCGGGAGCATGTTCCTGGTGTTCTTCATTAGTGGGAATGGGTTTAACCCCTCGCCTGGCAGGGTTGAGGAGTCAAGAGCGGAGGAAGCAGGTCTGCAGGCACTGGTGTGTGCGGTGATGGGGGTGCAGCCGGGGCTGCTGTCAGAAGGGCTTTGGGGTTTTTTGCCTCCTTCCCCTATGAAGAATTGTATCATTTGTGTTGATTCTGATCCTTTTGGAGCCGTTCGGTTCTGGCTGAGCACAGCCAGGGCTGGGCTGGGTGGAAGCGCTTCTCAATATGGCATCATTTACCGTTAATATCCAGCTAAAAATACCCGTGTGTGTGTTGTTTTAATAGCTCTAATTCTGGAATGTGACGATGTCGTTTTTATGAGGCTAGTGTAAAATTATTCCTTTCTTTTTTTCTAACGTTTCTTCATCCCTTCCCAACCTCTTTCTATCCTCAAAAGGGACAGAGGGAAAAGGGAAGGTACAGACTCCCTTTGTAGATGCACTTTCTGCCCCATTCTTTGCACACTTCTTGGTTTAGTGTCAGCTTTAGGGTGGCTTTTTGCTCACTGGACATTAAAACCCCATTGCAGAGCTTTGGTCCCATGCAAGTGGAAAATCCCTCACTGGTTTGGGCAGTTCCCACCATAGGCCAGGTGAACCTGCTTTGGCTCCAGCACTGTGATTAGATGTGCACCCTCATAAACTGAAATACTTGGTGGGATGAGGGAGGTCAGGAATACCCCGGGCAAGGTTTTCCAATGGGATGGGATGGAATGGGAGCTGCTGTCTCCCCTCCTCAAGTTTTTCCATCACTGGGGCTGGATGGGACATGGTGGTCCTCCTGAGAGAAAGGGATGCTTGTGGTGTTCGTCATGGGAAGGCAGCCAAGAGCTGGCCCCCGTGGGAGCCTCCATCATGGACAGGGGTATCCCACTGGCCACAGCATGAGTGTTTGGGGGTAGAATTAACAATAACCCCAGGTATGCTGGGTGGAAACTGAGATAATGGGCTGCTTCCCTGCTGGAGGAGGAGGAGCAGCAGCAGGCTTATCCTGAAGGGATTTGGCATCCCCAGGGAGAGTTGAGAACCCCACAGGCTGGGTACCCCAGCGTCCCCTGCCCTGGCACAGAAGCCTCTGCTCCCATGGGAGCAGCTCGGAGCTGGTCCTGGCAGAGTGGCTGCTGTCTGGGCAGAGCATTCCCACACCTGGGACTAATCCCAGGCACTGTTTAATTACTGACCCCTCCTGTCCCATACAACCTGGTGTGTGCATGCCACCGAGCAGCATGAGGTAGGTAGGAGCCACCCCCAGCAGAGTCCAGGTCTCCATCCTCTTCCTCAGCACTGAAGCCTGCTGCTCTGGGGAAGGGCAAAGCCAAACGGCAGCAGCTCCTGATGGAAGTGTCTGAGGCATTGCATACTTTTTTATGGGATAATTTGCTGATCAAAGGGAGCCGTCCAGGAGCATGATGAATTTGACACAAGCCATTCGTTCCTAATTACGGGTAACGTGCTAATGGTTCTTGAATAACACCATGCAGCAGGATACGAGGTTTTAAATAAAAAGTCATTTTTTCCCTCTGCTTCACAGAGCCAGGAGGTGGAATCCCATCCACCCTGCAGGGCAGGATTGCTTCCTTCTGCTCTCACATCTCTGCCCGAAGGAGAGGATGAGGATGCGGGTGAACCATCCTCGCTCATCCCTATGGAAAGGCTGCACCCCAGCTGCAGGTCCCTTTGCCCTGCAGGGTGAGGGTAACAAATGCAGATACAGCACAGGGCTCTGCATCCCAAAACTGGGTTCTTGGGGTTCCAACTGCTTCATGCAGCCATGCAACAGGTCTGCAGTGCCGTGTGCTGCCAGGCACAGCATCCACAGACTGAGCTGGACTGGCTGCCGGTGATGGGAAGGGATGGATGGAGGAAGGGAAGGGAGGGGGGAGCTCCGGGTGCCGGGGGGAGGCCCCCATGTGCAATTGTAAGGCCATGTCAGTTTTGTTTCCTGTAAATCTTGTAATTTCGTGCTTCAGAGCACAACAAAGTGAGAGCCAGCGGGGACTGAATTCAATTCCCCCCCTGAGAGCTGATGTGATGGGGATGCGGTGGCACCTGTGGCCAGCCAGTGTTTGGGATTAGAAAGGGAGACACTGGGAGAAGTCCTGCACGGTGCTTGGCTTGGACCCTGGCATCGTGTCTGTTTGTCCCCTCCTTGCTGTGTCTTCTATATCTGCTGCATTGATGCTTGTTGGGCTGGGGCAGGGACCTGCCTCACCGGCTGGCCTTGATGAGATGCTCCTTGCAGACATGGGGGGTATATTCCACGTGGTGCAGCTGGAGAACCAGATCCATGCAAACCTCTGCCCATCAGACATGGTGAAAACAGCCCGTGTGCACCCAGGGAATGGTCCAGCACCCATCCCTGGATGGCTGCCTTGGACCTGCTGTGCGCTGAGCAGCATCGATTGAATCCCTTCACCCTGGGCTTTTAAAGGGAATTACTGTTTTCATTTCAAAAAGTAATTAAAATATCAGGCCTTGAGCTGTCATAACTGTCACATAGTTTTTGTGTTCGCATTACCAATGCACATCTATTACTGTTAATAACAGGGAAATAACAAGCCCGTGATGAAACGCGCCTGTGTCAGCTCCAGGATGTGGACTACGGGCTCGTGCCATCAGGATTCCCAGCAGCAAATTGCAGTGTTTTGTCCTCAAGGATTTAATGGTTTAGAATTGTTTGGATAATAATGTGAGTTTGCAAGTTGAGAGGTTGTGCAGGGCTGGAGCATCCCCAGCAGAGGACTGGGATGCTCGGGAGGAGGTAAGGGGCACTCTGGGCTTTGGCTGCTGCTGGGTGCACCCTGGGTGCATCATAGGAGTGTGATGTTAGGATCCCATCTGCTTTTGGAGCTCCTGACCTTGTAGCTTTCTTGAGGCCATTTGGTTCAAGGCATGTGGTGGCAACTGCAGCCGGGCAGGGCAGAGGGTGCCCTGTGCTGTGACTGGGGCACAGCTCTTGGGTTTGGGTTCCTTGCAGTGAAATGCTCATGGTCTGAGTCTGCTGAATGCTCTGCACCAGCCTCCACGTTCAGCAGTGGCTTTAAATTCACCTCTTGTTTTGCAAGTGCACTTCTGATGCCTGTCCGCATGCATGGAGCAGGGTGGATGGGTTGATCCACCAAAACCCTCACGTGGGGCACAGCCCGGACATCCTTTGCTTTAGGTCTGTTCATATGCTCTTCCCGAGCAACCCCCTGCAGAGAGAGGCCCAAAATGGGACCTAAACCCCAGTCCTTTGATGGAGCTTTATTCCCTCTCTTGGCTCCCCATTGAAGGCCCTGGTTTGTGCCACACTCGCCTGTGGCTGCCTCCTCTGTCCTTGTCTCTGCAGGCTTTTCCTTCATTTCACCTCCTGTCTGCAGGCACTGACACTGCCCATGGCTCGCTCATGGCTGCTTGTGCCTGCCTGTGTTTCCACAAGTGGGTTTTAGCCGTTCATGTTGGTTTCTCCCTCTTCTACCAGTTGCAAACCTTCCCAGCGAGGCACCTTCATCCTGCAGCCAAGTTAAGGAAACCCCTAACTCTTTATAGGCAAGCACCCATAAAAATAAGCAGGTTTTGTCTCGGTCACTTGTGTGAGATCCTCACCTCCTCCTGCACCGCTATAAACTCCATAGGGATGTGTTCATGGGTTATTAATTCAGGATGGAATCCTGCACTTGGCCTGACCTGAAGCTGGGCAATGAGGGGGACTTTCTGGGGCTCTGGTGTGGCAATCTGATGTAAAGTTAAATAGAGATGGGAGCTTTAGACACAAGGAACAGCGGCTGCAGCAGGAATGTCCTCGTGGCTCCATGCAAAGGGGAAATAAATCAGGGAGCCAGCCCCTGCATTGGACTTTTGGTTATGTACTGGCTGTGCTGAAAACCTGCTGAGGCACAAAGATGCTGGACTTGGCAACTTGCTGGAGATGGAGAAGGGCTTTGGGAAGAGGACTGCCCCCAAGCTCCTGCAGCCCTCAGTGGCTCTGGGGTTGGAATGGTTGGTCTGAAATGGGAGGTACTGGTCATGCCCTTCTCATGCATTGCTTGAAGAGGAGGAGGATGAGGCGGGCACCCTTCCTCCTGCCCACCCGCTGTGTCTCTCTTGCAGGCTCTCCAGGTGGCACGCCAGTTCCTGCTGCAGCAGGCCACGGGGCTGAGCTCCCCCAGCAGCAATGAGGGCAAGCAGCCGGCGGTGCAGGTGAGCCCCAGGATGTGTGTGTGTCTTCCCCTTCCCCACCACCCCTGTCCCGGGAAGGGCTCAGCTGCGGTCGGATGCTGTGGGACAAGCGCACGTGCAGACGCACATCACCCCCGGCTTCGGGATGGCTGGAGCACACCAGGAGCCCACAGGGAGTTAAATGGTCTGTAAACCTCCAGATGGCTCTTCTTCTGGTGGCGTTGTGGTCCCCGTTGTGTGCTGAGGTGGTGGGAAAGGGTGATGCGAGGGGAGAGAAGGTCACTGTGTGCAGCCATCCCTTGGGATGGCGTTTGGGTAGGAAGGTGCAGTTTCCCAGGGTTGGAGCACCCCGGGATTGATGCTGGATGCTGTGTGTGGGCTGCAGAACAGGTCCTCCATCATGGGACAGGGCAAAGGCCCATCTAGGGTGGGGGTTTTGTGGCACCGGCAGGAAAATGGGTCTTCAGGTGGATGCAGCACCCTTGGGCGGCATCCAGCTCCCATACGAGAGAAGGGACCTCCCGCTTCCTGCTCTCCTCTGCCAAAGGGAAGGGACAGAAGAGGGATGTGAACCTGGGGAGTGGGGGAGGCAGAAAGAAGCAAAGCCCAAGCGATGGAAAGTGACAGTTTAAATAGCTGTGTGGAGGGGCTCTCCCTTCAGGCTAATTAAATTTATCAGAGAACAGCAGGTTACTTTATTAGAGCCACGTGGGTTTAATTAACAAAGGAAAGTAATTAGCACAAGCACTCTCAGAGCTGGAGGTCCTGCTGGTGCCAGGCTGAGCCGGCACGAGAGCGGGAGCCGAGGCTGGGATGGGGCATCACTTGTCCCTCTCTTGGCTTGGGAAGCCAGGGCACGGCTGAGCCTCAGCCAGTGCATCCTGGTCCTGCTGGTACTGGGTGGGCTCCTTGCAGGGGTCATGGAGCCTGGAGCCCTTGGAAGCCCTGCCAGGATGGGAAGCAGGAGCCGGGTCCGGGCAGTGGGAATTAGTCAGGGCTCCTGCGGCACAAACAGGCGGCTTTTTCCAGTGGTGCTGGCAGGAAGGAAATGCAGTCACTGCATGGAAAATGTCTGCGAAGGACAAAGGCAGCGAGGGTGAAGTCAGATTCCGGTAACCGGCGCCTCACTCCCCTCTGTGGGTGCGTGTCCCTGCCTGTGCAATCCTGCCTGCACTTCTGCCTGGCCCTCACTGCTCCATCGATGCACGACGCGCTTCGCTCGCTCAGCATCCCATTCCCGCTTGCTTTTCCGTCCCTCACCTCCCGTCCCTGCCCATCCTTCCAGCGGCTCTGCTGGAGTGAACTGGATCTGCCTTCGCTTCCCCTCCTCCCCTTCTCCGTTGCAAAAGGACTTGTGAAAGTTGTAGACGTGAGTCAGAAATAGCTCATAACTCAGCAGCGACCGGCCTCTTCCTCCCCCCGGCCCGGCCGGCAGCTGGAGCGGGATCTGACTGAGGGGAGATAGAGGATTAAGCAGACTCCTTTGAAAGGAAGTTTATCTAACGGCAGCGTGGTGTGGATGAGACTGGCCAGGACGGCTGGAGGAGGAGGAGGAGGAAGGCTGGGTCCCAGGGCAGCAGCCGCTGGCTGGGGAGGGATAGGGGAGCATGGCAGGACTGGGGTGCATTGCAGTGTTTGGGAGCCAGCCTGGACCCTTGCGGCTGGGGGCTGGATTTCCACATCGCTTGGGTGTTTGGGGGAGATGGAGGAGATATTTCAGTGGCCTCTCCTTGGCTCCCAGTCCCAGGATGGTCCCAGTGCCAGCAGAGAGCTGGAGAGCTGCGCAACCCCATGCGCTTGCTGTTGCAGGAGCAGCTCCCCACCACCTTGCTGATGGGGATGGGATGTTCATGGGGCACCCAGCCAGTGGGAATACTAACAACAGTCAGTGTGTGCTCTGAACAAGCAAGGAGCTGCTGGGCTCAGCAGGGATCTCTGGGATCTGGGTTGTTTTGGAGCATCTCTCTACCCCCAGATGCCTGGAGGTGTGTGGGGAGAGCCTCAGAGCTGATGCTCGAGCTACAGCTGGAAACACCCTGGAACATCTCCAGATGGGTTTGTTTCTTTGCAACTTGAAAACTCTTAGAAACTTGCCAACAAAGTGTTGTGTTGAGGACTCTTGCTCTGCAGGGTGCTTCTCTCCTGTGGATCCCACAGGATCCTCCCGGCGTGGGGAGATGCTGCTGGTATCCAGGAAAGCCACGGTGCGAGGTGCTGGAGCCTGTTTAAACTGGTGCTTGCAGTGTTTGGGGTATTTCTGGCTTGGAGGCATTGCTGAACCCTGGGTGCCCTCTTTGGGGTCCCTTCCCCAGCTCAGAGCCAGGGCTCTCCCACAGCAACTTGCTGAGGTTCAGAAGCCTTGGAGGTGGGAGAGGGGCTGAAGGGAGGGAAGGGGAGAGAGGAGTTTGGAGCAAACGGTGGGGAAATTGCTTTTCTTTTGTCTGCGGTGGCCGGGGAGGGCAGCAGAGCGGAAAAGTGCATTTTGTTGCTGTGAAACTTGAGTGCAATGGGTAATGAAGACAGATCAATACCAGCCCTTGCGCCGTCCCTCGCCCGCAGAAAGCTCCGCAGCGCGTCCGTCTCGCCTTGCGCCACGCTAGGTTTTTCCATGTGAACTCGCAGCACCAGTGTCGGTCCCTGGTCCCCTTCATCCTTCCCAGAGCTCCTTGCAATGTGCTTTGGATTGACAGGGAAGTAGAGTTGTTCCTTTGGTCCTGCAGGTGCAGGTCCCAGTGCTCGTGGGAGGAGAAGTGGGATCCTGACCCAAGGAAGATGCTGCTGGGCACAGCATCACCACTGCCATTGGCATCCCCCAGCCAAATCCCTTTCAACCTCAGTGACACACAGTCCAGCTATGGGTGATCAGTGCCTCCCCATCTTAACAAGGATGCACATTGGGTTGAACATAACAGGGATCGATTCTTCTTTCCTTTCATGCAACATAATCAGTGGTCAGTTGTCCTGCGTGGGTGCCACCCTCACCCGGGGCAATTAATCCTCTTTTGTGATGCTGTTCAAGGGATTCATAAAAGCCTCATGGAGCTGGAGCTCCCGTGCAGGTCTGGGTTTGGTTTCTCCTCTGATGCTGGGTAGATTTTGGCCTGTCATCCCTGTCTCATCTCAGTGAGGTCTGGGCACAGCGTGGTGTGAGCAGAAGGGGTAGAGCAGCGTCTGGGTGGCCCTGTGCCACCCGTCAGGGTGTATAAACCCTGACTGATGTGAGTGTCATCGTTGCTGCGTGGCCTCGGGCGTTGGAAGCTCTTGCAGATGGTCTGAGCCAGCAGAACCTTGGCACTTGCTCGGGGATGCTGCGCGCAGGAAGGGATGTGGGGATGTGCTTGCGTGCTTTGGCTGGCCTCGGAGTGGAAGGTTTGCTCTTCTCCAGCTGCAGCAGTGAGAAGCGGGGGCTCTGGGGGGGTGTTTGCTCCTTCCCTGCCCCTAAAATCAGAGCCGAAGCTGCTCTTGGTGGTGGTTGTTGCCCCCCTGCCCTGTTCCCAGCTCCCAGATGAGCTTCTCGTTTGTTGCTGTAGGTTTTGGATTTGAAACTGGTGTTAAACAAACAAGCAACACCGTGCAACCATGTTTGTTGTTGTGTCTAATCGGGAGTTGGACCCCGAGATCAGGTCAGAGGCAAGGATGTGCAGTGCCATGGGCACTACGGGAAGCACAAAACACCCCAGGGAGCTGGTGTGCACCCACATGGAGAGTGGTTTGCTTAAGGCCAGGTTGGACAGGGCTTGGAGCAAGCTGCTCTAGTGCAAGTGTCCCTGCCCATGGAACTGGATGAGCTTTAAGGTCCCTCCAAACACAAACTAGGCTGGGCTTCTGTGAATCTTGGGCTTCCAGAGGCTCCCAGGTCAGCAGGGGTGGAGGGGATGAGCTCTGGCCTGTGCCTGTCCCAGTGCAAGAGCTTTATGTGTGGACCTGGAGATGCTCCCTGGAGACACTGTGGCTCCTGCATCAACCTCCCTGCATGGGTAACGCATGGCTAAGAGGTGACTGTTGATGCAGGGATTGAGGGCTGATGATGGGGCTATCCTGGTGCTGTGCCATGGAACCAGGATTGGCCATGGGGCCGCGGCTTCCCCCGCTCAGCCTTGTGGCTGGGAGCTGCTATCCGCTTCCCATAGGAACAACACAAAAACCCTAAGGAAAAGTGAAGTGCGAGCATCGCTCTGATCCTGCTGCGGCCACCCGGCCCCATCCTGTTTCTCTCAGCCGGCTTCGGCAGAGCCGCCCTGTGCCGAGTTTCCCTGTGGTACCTGTCTGCTTTCCCAGCCGCTGCCCGATGATCCCGGCACAGGGATTACAACAGCCTGGAAAAGCAGCCCTCGGAGAGGCAGCAGAGCTGTGAGTGAGCAGTTGTGCGGGGTGGCAGCCGGCCAAGGCGTGAGTCAAACCCTTCCTGACGCGGTGTCTGGCAGATGCCAGCTCGTGACGCTGGGACCTGCTTCCCAAGGGATTTGCCGGGTGCAGTGCGAGAGCGGTGCCTGAGGAGGGGATGGATGGAGGAGGCAGCTGGGTACAGCTCATCACTTGTGCCTCCTGTGTTGCTCTGCTTGGCACCCTTTGCTCTCGCTTGTGGTCTTGGCTGCCTGGATCTGAGCTTTGGAGGTGACCGTTGCCCGAAAACCTCCTCCTGTTATCCAGGGATCCTAAGAGAACAAGAATCCAGGGAGAACTTAGAACTGTCTTCTGGGAGCCTATAAGAAATCAGGAGAGGGGCTTGGGACAAGGGCCTGTGGGGCCAGGCCAAGGGGAATGGCTTGAACCTGCCCAAAGAGGGGAGACTGAGCTGAGCTCTGAGGCAGAAGCTGTTCCCTGTGAGGGTGCTGAGGCGCTGGCACAGGGTGATGGCCCAGAGAAGCTGTGGCTGCCCCATCCCTGGCAGTGCTCAAGGCCAGGTTGGATGGGGCTTGGAGCAGCCGGCACTGGCACACATGGTGAGGGGCTGCAATGGGTCAAAACTTGCCGTAAATGGGAATTTCTCCTAAAGAAATTTCCTGCCCTCCTTGGAAAACCTGAGCTGGGACAAGGAGGGAAATTGTTCACATGGCTTCAGCATCAGCTGGGGCACAGGTTGGTGGTGAAGCCCGGATGCCTCTCACAAGAGCCAGCACCAGTTCACCCCATTCACCCCCTTTGGAAGCCGCCACCATTCCCCCGTGTCAGCTCTGCATCCGAGCGCAGAAGAGGGGGAGAAAAAAAGAAAGCCATTTAATGCAGACAAAGGTTGTATGAAAATATAATTCTGCTTTTGTTAGCAGCCATCAAACTCTAAAAAGCATCACTTTTGTTTTCTTGTAACATTGTGAAAACCTGGTGTCGGATCGAGAGCTGGGGCCCTCTCGACTAATCGCCTCTCCTTTGTGTTTTTAGATTATAGGGGCAATTAGTGTTGTCAAAACCTCTGGCAATTCTCTTTGCTCTTGACAGGGTGTCAGTCCGCTGGGCGAGAAATGGAAGGTGTTATAACTCTCCGGTAATTAGGATGCCTCCGATCTGAAAATGCCAGCAAACGGGGTGGGAGCGGGCACACGGAGGGGGTGGCAGCCCGCCCGGAGCGGGGATGCGGAGCAGCAATTAATCAGGGGCTCTCATTCTGAGCACGTTGCCAGCTGATGGATTGGCAAAGGGAAACTGAGCGGGATGCCCGTGCTGCTCGCACCGGCCTCGCGAGCATCCTCCCCTCCAGATGTTCACCGGGGGCTTTGCACAGCTGTCTGGGAGCACCTGAGCGCAAGAAGCAGCTTTGTCCCAGTGCCTCCCGTGGCTCCAGCACCCCTTTGCTGGGGATGCTCCTCCCAGCCGGAGCAGGGGAGGGTGCCCCGCAGCAGCCTTTGGGTGTGAACATGCAGCAGTTAATCAATAACTGACACGAAGGCAGCTGAAGGGGGGGGGGGGGGGGAAACGGCCGGC
>NDXB01015296.1:16849-27920 GCA_002631895.1 Agapornis roseicollis | reverse complement strand
CAATTAACGGCACGAAGGGAGCCAGAGGGGGGGGGGGGGAAACTGCCGGCTACAAATGAAACTCGGCCGCTGGCCATGCCTCCCTCCAGCAAAATGCCTGAGCAAACAGATAAGCCTTTGCAATCTCCCTTGAAGGTCAGCGTGCTCCAGCCTGGCAGCCAGCACAGGCAGGAGGGACTGAATGGGGCCACCCTGTGGTCCTGTCCCTGCTCTGTGCCTCACTGGGGTGGCTGAAGGGGGGAAGCAGCCCCAGGGTCTGGGCATCGCTGGGCAGGAGGGGCTGGCAGGCACTGGGCTCTGAATCCCATTGCTTTGTTTCTCTGTCCCTTGGTCTCTGAGACTTTGGGAAGGGCTTTGGGCCGGTGGGATGGGCAGGGGGCTGGGATGAGGCAGGGTTGGGAAGGCAGCATCCCTCCACCTGGGCAGGAGTGGCTGGGATCCATCACTGACACCTCTCTGGTGCTTTGCCGCAGGGGTGTGGACCCGTGTGATGATAACCAAAGGCAGGGGTTGTCAGGTTCTCCCAGCCTTCCCTTTGCTTGGCATGGTAATTGTGAGTTACTGGTGTCAGCTGGAGGTAAAGCTTTGATGTGTCTATGGAAAACCTGGAACCTCTTCCTCCGTGCTCTGCTCTGCAAAGTTATTTGGGTGATCGGTATCTTCCCCGCTTCCCTTGGGGTTTCCCTCCTCCCTGCATCGTTTGGGACCTGGAGGGAAGGGGCAATGCCCAATACCTTTCCCAGGCTTGCGGAAGGGGAGGGATCCGTGGTTTGGAGCTGGTGCCCATGTGCTGCTGGCTCCTCCTGACTCCCAGGTCCCCCAGGTAAATTGCATTTAAAGAAGACCCTATGGGCAGAGAGCATCCTGCCCCGGGATGGGGGGGAGCTGAGGGCTTAGGAAGCTTTGCCCCATTGCCAGCTGCACCATGGAGCATGTCCCTGTCATCACCACGTCCTCCTTATGCACAGGTCAGTGGCCTGGAGGTGATGCAGGGGTGGGGGGGGCACGNATGGGGGGGAGCTGAGGGCTTAGGAAGCTTTGCCCCATTGCCAGCTGCACCATGGAGCATGTCCCTGTCATCACCACGTCAGGTCAGCGGCCTGGAGGTGATGCAGGGGTGGGGGGGGCACAGAGGATGCTCCAGGGGGTGGGATACGCTCACAGGCTGTTGGCATCAGGGGAGGGTTTTCCACATTGGAAGTGGTGACGTGTCTGTCCTCTCCGCAGGTCCCCGTGTCCGTGGCCATGATGTCCCCGCAGATGATCACGCCGCAGCAGATGCAGCAGATCCTGTCACCACCCCAGCTCCAGGCCCTCCTGCAGCAGCAGCAGGCGATAATGCTGCAGCAGGTAACGCTGCTCCTGAGCAGCTCCTCCGTGATGATCCATGAACTCTGGAGCTTGGTGCAGGCAGGCAGATGGGTCCTTTCCTCCTTGGGTTCCCGCATCCCCACTGTGTTTCCTTAGGGATTCCCAGCATGTCCAGTACCAAGGGATGAAAAGAGCTGCAGGTGCTCCCACGGATGCTGCTGCCTGCAGCCAGGGTGTTCAAAGCCCAAAAAGCTCCTGCACAAGGGTTGGTCTGGAGCTGCCCAGCTCCTGGGGTCAGTGTGGGTGCTCTTGGCTCTATGGACCCCGAGCAGAGCCCCTGCGGCCACTACTTGGGCTTTGGGGTCAGTGTCTGGGTCCAGCTCCTGTGTGTGGGTTTGTTTCTCACGGCCCTGCTTGGCTTTTCTCGAGCACTTGTCAAGTGTAAAATGAACAGGGAGGGAAGAAAAAGGAGACAGAAAAAAACCAAACCTCAGCTCCAAAACAAAACAGGTCTGCTTGGGTAAACACCTCCCTGTGCCGGGGGGAGGGAGAGCAGGAGAAATCCCACAAGCATCCTCCCCACCCTTCCTCCTGCCTCCAGTACCTGTTTACTCCAAACAGGCTGATAAGGATTCAAGGTTGGCCCCAGGGAAAGAACAAAGGGTAAACACTACCCTGGGTGGGTCCTTCTGCAAGGCTCTTTGGAGCCGGATAAAGAAACACGTTTGACTGCAAATTAAACAACCCAGGCCGGAATAGCTCGCATTCTCCACCAGAAGAAAACCAAACATCACACCTCTCACCCCTGACCCAATGTTCCTGCAGCCCTGCTCGGCCATGCTGCAGAGCCCTGCCTTTGATTGGCTTTTGGGTAAACACCCGGCTCTCCAAACCTGTCTGCAGACAGAAAGAGCAGAGTTGCTGCTGTCAGCGCTGTCAGCCCCGAGCTGATAAAGGCTTCCCGGCATCCAAAGGGGCATTCCTGAGCCACCACCGCGGGGGCACGGGATGATGGGAAGGGGCTGCTGGGTCTCAGTGACCTCCCTGTGCCTCTGCCCCCCTCCCCATGCCAGCAAATCCATCACCAGGGGCCAGGCGAGAGCTGGTGACAGGTCCCAGCCTGGGACCCTCTCGGTGGCTCAGTGCAGGGCCAGGCTGGTTTTGTCTCTTCTGCTGGCCCCTCTGCTTTGCCTGGGTGCTGCGAGGGGCTGGGTTGCCCGTGCTTTTCCATGGTGTCCATGGAATGGGATGGACGTCAGAGCCCCCAGCACTTGGGGTTCCACTGTGCAGACCATGAGCTGTGGTTCCTCCTGGCCTCTTCCCAGCTGGGAGCCCCCCAGGGGTGTTTTGGGGTTCCCCACTGCTGAAACACTGCATTATGTGCATCTGTCAGAGGGTTCACCCACCTCCTGGTGTTTCACATTCCCCTTAGGACACATAGGAATTACTGAGCTAGGGATTGTGTCCTTCCTCCTTGGAGCCAGGCCAGGCAGAGCCAGGGCAGCCGGTCGGCGTTAGAACGGGTGGCAGGTTTGACTTGGTGGTGTTGAGGGATTTCACTTGCTGTGGGGATGCAGAGCCCTTTGGGAGCGTGTCCCAAGGTTTCTTCTGCAGCCACGGCTCCTTTGGAGAGGACTTTTCCTCTTACCCCACTGCCAAGAGCCTGTCCTGACAGCGTGGTGCCAGGCACTGACGTGGCTGCAGCAGAGCCCGTGCTGGGCCATGGGGTAGTGCCAGGCAGGGAGACGTGACCAGGGTGTTTCTGCTGCTAATTTTGCTCTCTCCTTTCCCGTCCCTCCCAGTTGCAGGAATACTACAAGAAGCAACAGGAGCAGCTTCACCTGCAGCTATTGACACAGCAGCAAGCTGGAAAGCAGCAACCCAAAGAGGTGAGCTCACGCTGACGGGTTCTGGGCCATCAGATCTGGCAGCAAATGAAAGGGGCCCAGCACAAAACAAGGTGTGTGTGAATCCCAGCACGCAGGGATGGGACGTGGGGACATCCTGCTCTTCCCTTCCTGATGCGCTGCCCCTGCCAGGCTCCTGGCACAGCATGAGTCCAGCAGCCCCTCCTGACCAAGCTGGCACAGCAGCACCCTGGCAAGTGGGTGAGCAGGGCTGGTCAGATGGGAACCCAATCCAGGGCTTTTCCTGCTGGGAAAGGCAGCTCTGCAAGACCCAAACACCACATGAAGCAGCAGCGATGCCAGCAAAGGCCTTTTCCAATGGGAGATGCCCCCCCAGTGACCAGGCCCTTTGCTGGTGGACAAGTGCTTATTCTGGCGTCATTGCATCAGTCTTGTATAACTCCCTTTACACAATGGGTTTTGCTCTCCTTTGACTTAAACCTCAGCTCCCTTTTCAGGGAGGAAGTGCTAAAGCCCAGTCTGTGCCCTGGGGTGGCTGCAGTGGGGACTCCAGCAAAGCCCACGCCAGCACAGGGGGAATGGGGTGGCTTTGGCAGCTCTGGGTCGGATTAGGACCCACTCAAGCCTTCGGTAGCCTTTGACCCAGGCTTTCAGTGCAGGCTGTTGGTGTATTTATGCAGTGTGAGCAGGGTCAGGCTTTATCGGAGCCATCTCCAGGAGCTGGAGTAGCTGCTCGTGCTCCAGGAACGGGGGAGGCATAAATCTGAGCTTCCTCAAGGACTTTCCTCTTGGCCATGCTGATGTTATATTGCAGCAGCGAACGGGGATATAATTAAGCTCTAACAAAGGGCTTGCTTAGCGGGTTCCCGGTCTAAAAAGCACAGGTTAACTTTTAATTAAATGGTACAGAGGAGACAAGAAACTTATCTGCTAACAAAGTGAGTGGCTGGCAGGGTGGGAAGGGAATTAGGTGATGCTGAGGGCGCATGTGCCCAGCTCCTGTGGCATCACCACCCCGTGGCTATTGAAATCACTGAGGGGATCTCCACGAGTAGATGTCAGAGCATTCCCCCTCCCCAAAACACCCCAGCTCGGCTTTGTGGGCTCGGCTTCACCTTGAGGATTTGGGCAGCTGCTGTTAATGAAGCCTCATGCTGGGAATGGTGATGCCACTGCTTCCCCTGACAGCACAGGGAATAGCTGGCATGTCTGGGATGCTGCCACAGAGCCGCTCTTGGCCGGCGTCAGCTCCCTCATGGAACTCCACGATGGTGTTTAATTACAGCCCTGCTGCAAGGTTTGTAAACTGGGCACCTTCTGCTTTCCCTCTGCTTGATTCCAAGCACTCACCGTGGTGTCATTGGATAGGGATCAGCAGGTGGGAATGGCTTTGGTGCAGAGCTTTGTGCTGGGAGCAGGCAGCAGCATCTCATGGAGGAGAAGCTCAGATCTTCCCAGGAGGAGCAGCACGGTTGGAGGTCCCCCAGTGAGCACAGGGAAGGGGAGAACAGGAAAGGAGGGAGCGCGAAGGATGGGAATGTGTCGGAAGTGCTTGTCGGCAGCATCCTGTCCTGGAGGATGCGGGGGGTGCTTTGCATCCGTGAGCTGGAGTGCAGGGAAGGGGCCAAGCAGGACAGCTCATCCATGAGTCCCGCCAGGATGGGGCTAAGCTGCAGCACATCCCAGCCCATCCTGGAGCCTTTTCCTTCTCCAAAGTGTGAGCCCCCAGCCCTAGCAGCGTCCCAAGCATGGGACTGGGATGGCTCCAGGCCCTTGTGGCAGGAGGTGGTGAAGCTGGGCGCTGCCATCCCACTCTTCCCCAGCTGCTTTTCCTCTTCAAGCCCAGCTGCTGCAAGCAGCATCCGGGTGCGGAGACCCCAATATCCCCTGGCTTCGAGGCCAGTGGGTCTCCATGTGCCCCCAGAGCTGCTAGGGCAGGGGGTTGTCCCTCTGCCGAGTCTGTTGGGGTAAGGGAAGAGGGGGGGATGCAAGGGGGCTGCCTGCTGCCTAACCTTGGTGTCAGCTTAATGAACTGCTCCTGTCAGTCCCGCGTGTCACGCCGAAACTCCTCCTGATGTGCTCATAAATCAAAGTGACGGCGGCTCTTACCCCGGTAGCTGCACCCAGTCATCTGCAGCTAATGTACAGCGAAGCGCTGGACCCCGAGCCCTGCGCTGGGACAGGAGGCAGGGTTGGGATGGGGATGGGGAGTCTGGATGCCAAACACAAAGATCTGGCCCTAATACAGAGTAGCCTCCTCTGGGGGGGTGGGGGGTGGTGGTGCTGGGGTTCCCTTTGGGAGCAGCCCAGCCAGCATTTACCAGGAGGGGATAGGAGCTGAGTGAAGCTCATGGAGTGATGGCCAGGGAGAGGTTTGGGATAAGACTGGGGCTGACAGCATCTCACAGCCCTGCTTTCTCCTTCTGGTGGGTGCTGGTGGGTGGCTCTGCTCATGGGTGCGCCTCTGCACCCGTCGCGCTCAGTGTGTTTTGGACCTTGTGGTCTTCAGGCTCTCTGGCAAAGTGGCTTCTCCCAAATCTCCCGCTGCTGCCAGCCCGGATCCTCACAACCTGCACGCAGCGTCTGTGCAAACAGGGCTTGGAGGGCTCCCAGGGGTTACGGGGACGCTGCCCTGCTAATGAGGCCGGGCAGGCCGGGGGCAGCTCTGCTCTCGGATTAGCAGCTGCCTGTCCCCATCCCTAATTGAATTCTCTCCCCTTCAGTTAATTCTCATGGATTTCTTGGTGCCTCCCCAGGGACTCATCCTGTCTAACTAGTTTAGGGCCAGCTCTGCCGGTCAGAGCGTGGCCAGCTCCTGGGGATGGTGGGAGAGTTGCCTATTCCATGTGTGCTTGTGACTGGGGTGAGGGTGATGGGTGCCTGCTCCCCTGTGATGCTCTCCAGGAAGGGGCTCATAATGGTCATTTTTGGCAAATAGGAACCATTTCCCTGTTTAGAGGAGGGTCCTGTGCATCCAGGGTGCCTTCTGGGTGCTGGCAGCCCCCTTGCTTTCAATGATGCTTATGGGAGCTCACCTTGTGCTGAGCCTCCCCACGTGGGACCTGCTCTAGTGGAGCGTGTCCCTGCCTGTGGCAGAGGGTTGGAACTGGATGATCTCAAGGTCCTTTCCACCCCAAACCAGTCAGTGATTCCATGACCCCACAGCCAGACTCTGTGTATTCAGAGCCTGGTCTCTTCTCTGAGCAAGCCCCCAGCTCCGCTCACTCCCTCTCATTTCAACGCTTTCTTTTTCCCTTCCCCTTTCCTTCCCCTCCTCTTCCGACAGCTCCAAGCCCGGGTCTGGCTGAGCCGCAAGGTGAGCGGCCCCGCAGCGGGATGGAGCACGCCGGGCTGCAGAGCCATCGCTGCGGGCACCCCTCGCTGCTGTCCTCATCATCCCCTGCGAGGCTCCTGCTGCAAGGCTGGAAATAACAGGCTTTGATTTCTCGCTTTTGTCTCCCGGCAGCCGTTAGGGAACAAGCAGCTGGCCTTCCAGCAGCAGCTCCTGCAGATGCAGCAGCTCCAGCAGCAGCACCTGCTAAACCTGCAGCGCCAGGGGCTGGTGAGCCTCCCACCGGGACAGGGCTCCGTGCCCCTGCAGACCCTGCCCCAAGGTAAGGACCCTGCGGTGGGGAGCGCGCTGCGGGGCCCCACGGCTGCAGCTTCTCCCTGCTGCGGGTGAGGGAGGGCTGGGGACAAGCCTGGGTCACTGCCTTTCCCATCTGAAGTTTGGGGGCTGATCGCGTTAATGCTGGAGCAGCTCGGGAGTGTTGGAGCTGGGTCATGTGCAGGGTTGGGTCCTGGTTTCCTCTTGCATTGGGGTGTGGGAACTGGGGTTTCCTTCCCTTTGGGGATGCTCTGCTGGACTCTGGGTGCTGCGGGCGGCTTGTTTTGGGCATCACGGTGGGACAGTGTGTGCCTGGCCTTGGGTGATGATTTTCTGGTGCTGGGTCTCAAGCCAGCCCAGTGCCTGGGTGCCAGTGAGTGCTGCTGCTCCTCCTCCCCACTGACAGCGGGTGCTTTCTCCCTGTGCTATAGCTGTGTGCCCCTCGGACCTCCAGCAGCTCTGGAAGGAGGTCACGGCCGCCCAGCCCGTCGAGGACAGCATCAAGCAAGAAGGTCTCGACCTCACCACCAACACCTCCAACTCTACCTCGTTTTCGGCCGCCAAGGTCTCGCCTCCCATTTCCCATCACCCTCTGCCCAATGGACAGAGCACCATGCACACGCCGAGAAGGGACAGGTAGAGCCAGGGCTGGCATTTTGTGGTTTTACCCCAGGAGAGGTGGAAGGGGCTGGGATCCATCACCTGTGGGGCTGGCAACAGGGTTGGGGGGGTTCAGCCCCCCTCATCAGTGTTTTCCTGCACTGATGCACCCATAGAGGGCAGGAAGATGTCACTGCGGGGTCTCCTGAGGGCTGGTCCCATGCCTGGGAACGCTGGAGCATCGTGGCTGCTCCATCTGATGGTCCCTTTCCCTCTTCTGCAGCTCTTCGCATGAAGAGACCCCTGGCTCCCACCCGCTCTATGGCCACGGAGAGTGCAAGTGGCCTGGCTGCGAAACCCTCTGTGAGGACTTGGGACAGTTTGTCAAGTGAGTGCTCCACTTCTTGAGGGGGGTCTTCCCAGAGGAGGGGGGGGAGCCCTGCTCCCAGGCCAGGACATGTGGGGCTGGTGGAAGGGGAAACAGGTCCAGACACCCCAAAGTCTGTCCATTGCTCCAGAGGCCCATGCAGCAGGAATGAAGCACACCTGGGACTGCTGCTAGAGGAGAAGAGCCCCAGTGCAATGGGCAGGAGCAGGCAGGAACCTGCAGCTCCCTCCTGGGGGGCAAGAGGAGGGAGGAAGCAGATGGCAGCAAGGCAGCCGCTGACACCGCTCGTGGGCTCCAGCACTGACTGATTAACTCTGCTGTCGAGGAGCCCTCTGCCAGCGTCAGGGTCAAACAAATTGTTTTCACGCTTCGTCAGAGGTTTACTTAATTAGTTCATTTGCAATTAGATCTCTTTGTAGCCAGGATTTTTAGCAAAGACATCAGAAGGAACTGACGGGCTTGCTCCCTCCTTCCCCCCCTCCTTCTCTCTGGCTGGCTGCTCAGTGGCCAAGATGCACCAGTGTGCGCTTCGCTCTGCATCGGGAAGGTTTTGGGTTGTTATAAACTGGCCCTGTCTGCTGCCACACATTCAGAGCTGGCTCCGATAGGGCCATTCCCTGGCCTTCTCATTCCCAGGGAAGGAGCTGGGCAGAGGCTTTGCACAGGAGGATGAGGACGAGTGAAAGCAGACCGGGGGAGCGTTGCTTGGTGGTGATGGAGTGAGTGAATGAGTCAGGCTCCTGTGTCTTCCTTCCTTCCTCTGACTCATAGGGTGAACCTAGATAAGGCATCTCCTCCTGCCTCTCCAAACATGTTTACATGGCACAGGGCAGATGAGCAAGCTCTGGTTTGGAAGGGGATTGCCAGGGCTGGATGGTGCTGCCAGCAGAGCCTTGCTGTGAGTCCTGTGTCCCCTAAGCATGTCTAGAGCATCCCTGACAGCACTAGCGCAGTGTCTGTCCAATGTAAGTGCATGCTGGGGTGTGGGACAGACAGATGGAAAACTCCCAGCTCCCAAAGGCTGATCCCAGCTGCAGCGTGGACCTTGCTTTGAGTCCAGGCACTGGTTTTGAGCCTGTTCTAAGCATCCCCTCCACGGAGTAGCTCAGAAACCTCAGTGTTGGGGTAGAGAGGGGCAGCACATCCTTTGAGCAGCAATGAGAGTCGGTGGGATGCATCTCCCTTGTTCCTGCTCAACACAGCTTAGGTTCTCAGTAGCTTCTTCCTTGGAGAAGCAGCCATGCCCTCGGTCTGCTTGAGGAGCAGTGCAGGGCTGACGCTGCTGGGGTTTGCTCGCACACAGTCCCAGTTACCTGACCTGTTTTTGCAAGTTGGGGCTGGAAGTCTCACAAACAGCCGGGTGAGACTCCTGTGTCTTCCACATCCGGATCCTCCTGAGGCACTTTCTCCTGGGATGCCTCAGCAGAAATAGCTCAGTTTTGGTGCTGGAGAGCATTGGCCCAGGGACACCTTTGTGTTTCCCAGTAGTGGGTCTCAGATACAGTTTGCCTTTGCACCTCTGATCTGTCCCACTCCTCTCAGTGAGGACCCTCTGTGTTTGCATCCATCCCAGCAAGGACATGGCCCAGCCATGTGATGTTTTCAGGGCTGGATGTGTTCCTAGGCTGCCAATGTGCTGGGTCTGGGGGCTGAGGACTCCCACAGGTATGGCCCTGGCTCTGTAGCAAGCAGAGCCTGTCCCTGTCATCACTCCCAGGAGCCCTTCCCCTCCCCAAGAAGGAAGGAGGGTGGCGAGGCCCAAAGTGCCTTATAAGCATAAGGCACAAAAGTGGTAGGGTGAGGAGCACCCTGGCAATGTCACTTTCTGCCTTCAGGGCTTTCCTTAGAGGGTGTAAGGAAACCTCCATAATGCCACCTTTCTCCTGGGAACCTGCTCCTCAGGTCCTCCGGGGTGCCTCCCGCCAGCCACCTTCTCAAGGACTTCCCATCAACCATGACTGCTCCTGAGCATCACGGGGCTTCCCCAGGGGTGGTTATCCACAGCCAGGCTCCAGCCTGGGGCTGGGGATGAGGCACAGCCCATTTTGGTTGGCCATTGTGCCTCAGTTTCCTTTCTGCTCTTCACACTTCAGGCAGTGGTGCCAGAGCATCCCGAGCTGCAGCGTGCCTGGCATGGCTGGTACAGGCAGTTCAGGGCTGGTCCCAAGTGTGGTCCCAGTGAGGGGGCTGCATGCTGGGCACATCCTGGCATCAACACCCACGTTCTCCTCCCCAGACACCTCAATACAGAACATGCACTTGATGACCGAAGCACGGCCCAGTGTCGAGTCCAGATGCAAGTGGTACAGCAGCTGGAAATACAGGTGGGTGCTGCCCAGCCTCTAAGGACATGGGTTTAAACAGCATCTCCTTTCCACACCGTGCCATGACTGCTCTCTGTGGGATGGGGTTAGTGAGGTTGGAGATAGTAATGGGATAACCAGCCACCCTAAGGCTCATTAAAGCATCCTTCCTGATTTGTGCTGGATCTGGGCCACATCCTAGTGGGGATCAAGACTTGGGGGACCCTCAAACTGGTTCCTCCTGTGATGCCAGCCCCCCCGCATGATTATGATGGGGCTGGAAGCAGGGATAACCCACCCTTCCTGCCCAGAGTGTCCTAATGAGATGCCATTCCAGACACCTGGAACACGTGCTGCTGGGGGGGTGCATGCCCACAGGCAGGGCATGACTGTGCTCCAGCCCAGCAAGAGCCATAGGACTGCGTGGCTCTTTGGAAATCAGGCCACTTATTTTGGTCTTTGGAGCCCAACTTCAGGGGGTTATTTATGGAAAGCTGGTTCTTTAAATAGCATCTCCAGCTCCCTGACGTGTTGTGTGGAATTTGGTTAATAGGAAAAGGGAGAAATGGGAGGAAGTGGGGGGGGTTTTGTCTTGGGACCTGAAAGCAGGACATGGCAGGGCCTCTGTTAGAGGGTCACAGGGACCCCCACCTCCTTATAGTGCCTGGGTGCCTTTATGTTTGGCCAGGGGCTGGCGGCAGCTCAAAGCACTTCATGCCCATCGCTGTGTGTCACGGTGGGTGCCATGGGGAGGGGATACCGGCCCCAGGGAGCAGCAGGCCGTGATGTGTGGCAGCCCTGGGAGCCTCTGCCCTGCGTTACAATAACAGGGGCTGCAGAAGGGGACACGCAGCAAACCCCTCCCAGGCGGGAGGGCTGCGGAGCTGGGCGCAGCGGCGTGATCGCATCCTGCTCCCCAGCCCTCGCTAAAGCGAGAGGTTGAAAGCAATTACTGGGGCTTAAAGAGGGGAGGGAAGAGGAAAGCGGGGGGGGG
>NDXB01015296.1:6211-16771 GCA_002631895.1 Agapornis roseicollis | reverse complement strand
GGGGAGGGGGGGGGGGAGGGGGGGGGGGGGGGGGGGGGGGGGGAGCTGAAGGGCGAGCAGAAAGCTCTGTGTGTGCACAGAGGAGAACCTGCCACCGGAGCTACCAATTATAAAGTTTTCAGCATGGAGCTCCCGCTGTGCCGGCGGAGAGCGTCTGCATCACGAGGGGAGACCTGTCAGCTCTAATGAGCACCACGACAGCGAGAGAGCGTCTGAGCTGCTCCAAACTTGCAGCAAACTCTGCTCTGGCTCCTGCCTTTAACTCCTTCCTCACCCGAGTGCCAGCTCCGTGAAGGGGGCTTTGGCTGGCGGAGCCGGCAGCACGTGGGGATGCGGAGCCCTGAGCTTGAGGGGTCTGGGTGGAAAGGGAAGGTGACGGGAGGAGAGCGGGTGTCAGATCCCATCGCCTCCGCCGGGCTCAAAGTCTCCCCTGGTGCCACAGTGAATATTTCACCCTTGTCCACACTCCAGGGAGTAAACAGGGAGGGGGGGAGCGTGCAATTAGAGCGATGCTGTGCGTCCGGGTGGATGGATGGAGGGATGGGGGGATGGACAGGGACCTGCTGGTGAGTGGGAGACAGCAGGGACTGGAGGAAGGCGAAGGGGATGGGGACACGGGGCACAGGGAGGAGAGGGATGCAGTGGGATGGGGCCGTCACTGGAGCTGTGGTTGCGGGTGATTGCACACACGGAGCTGAAGCAGGGTCCCTTGTGTCCCACCCCATGGGTGCTGCAGCTCCCCCAGGAGCCACAGCCTCAGTGGGCTCTTGGAGGGGCTCCACATGGGACAGGAGGGAACTCCTGGAGGGCTGAAGGAGGGTGCTGGGGGCTCAGTGAGCAGCTCCATGCAGGCCATGGGTACCTCTGCAGTGAGCACCAGCACTGCCTGACTATCTCCCTTCTGCTTCTTGCTTTCTGCAGCTGGCAAAGGAGAGTGAGCGTCTCCAAGCAATGATGGCCCATCTTCACATGAGACCTTCAGAGCCAAAGCCTTTCAGCCAGCCTGTAAGCCTGTGTCCCCCTCCTGGCCCTCTTCTTCCTCTTCCCTTGCCAGTGGCTGCTGTGCTTTCCTTGCCCTGTGCATGGTCACCTCAACCCTTTGTGGCCCCAATGGACTCCCTGGGATGGGCATGCCCTGACCACTCTCAGTACACGTAGCCTGGTCCCTTGTACAAGGCATCAAGCAGGAGTGAAACAGCCCATGTCAGCGTGTCGTGTTGCTCAGCCAGCTTGGAATGTGTAGTGGAGGCATCCCATCCCATGGGTGCATCTCATCACACAGTTACATCCCATCTTATGGGTGCATCCTCTCCCATGGTTGCCTCCCACCCCTGTTGAGCCCAGCAAGTCCCCCCCTGCAAGCTCTTCTTCCCTTGCCTTGTGGCACGAGCGGCTCAGCCCTGCCGCTGCCTTCCCCCCACTGGTACCCAATCTCCATCCTCCCTCCTGTCCATGCAGCTGAACCTGGTCTCCAGTGCCACCCTCTCCAAGAGCACTTCCGACACGTTCCCTGATGGCTTACCTCATCCCCCCACCTCCGCCACGGCGCCCATCACCCCGCTGCGGCAGGGCCCTTCTGTCATCAGCTCTTCCACTTTACACAACGTGGGGCCCATCCGCAGGAGGAACTCGGAGAAGTTCTGCACCCCAATATCTTCAGGTGAGCTCCGGGGATGCAGCCCGGCCCCCTCCATCACACGGTGCTCAGGTCTCAAAGTGGGTCCCTTCACCCCCTGTATCCCCCCCGGTTTCTTGTCCCCCCCCTCCAGAACTTGCACAGAATCATGAGTTTTACAAGAACGCCGATGTCCGACCGCCCTTCACGTACGCCTCGCTCATCCGGCAGGTGAGTGGCTCTGGGTTCACTCTGCATCCCCGAACCTGCCTGCAGGAGCCTCGGGCAATGCTTTCCCCCTTTCTGTGGCATGGAGAACCCCCAGCGCCTGCTGAACCCCCTCCTGCCTCACCATGGATGGGTGTTGAACCACATCAAGGCGATGCGAGTGATGCTCTTTTTCCTCCTCTGGCTTCCCAGGCCATCCTGGAGACCCCTGACAGGCAGCTAACGTTGAATGAAATCTATAACTGGTTCACACGGATGTTTGCCTACTTCCGGAGGAACACGGCTACCTGGAAGGTGAGAGCAGCCCTGGGGCTCACCCCATCGCACTGGGGCTGCAGGAGATGCTCCGGCTTAGATGGGCACTGGTGGTAGCGGATCAGTTCATTGCACAGTTGGTGATTTTGTGGGTGAATCCCACAGTTTTCCTCTCCGAAATGCATCCCCCTTGTTTGGGATGCATTGTCCATGCAGTAGGATACGGCAGAGTAGGGTAGAAATCCAGGTTGGAGTGCAGTCACCAACCGCAGCACCAGAAGAGGGGCAGAGAAAAGAGGAAGACACTGGAAATACCAACTCAGGTTGGTGATGGCCCAAGCAGATGGTGTGCTGAGAGAAGGATGTGCCACAACCAGGTGAGGGGTGCTCTCCCCCCTTGGGTATGCAGAAATCCAGAACTGAGAGAACACATCTCCAAGAGCAGGGGAGTGGTGAGAAGGAGCAGTTACTGCCCTAATAGAGGAGATTTATTTGTTGTTTCCTGCTGTGTGCATTTACCGGGCCACGGCTTCCTCCTGCAAGAAGTGGCAGAGGGAAACCAGCCCTTAATGAAACCAGGAGTGAGGTGCAAGCGAGATGGTGCCTTTTGAAAGAAGGTTAAGGAGGAATTGGTTCTTCTGGAGCCCCCGTGTGTCCGGAGCTGCCAGCAGCAGGGGTTTGCTTCTCACAGCAGACTTTGGGTCAATACCGGTTGCTTTGGCTTCAGAGTGCTTTGAGTGGCCCCTGGCTTCAGCGTGGCTCATCCTAAGCTCCCCAAGGGTAGCAGTGGGAAGGAGCAGGGTGGTCAGAGGTGCCAGGGTCATTCTTGGTGCTGGCCATGGCCCAGCATCAGTCTGGGATCCCCCTCATGGCATTCGTGCAGCACTGCAGGCCGGCAGTGCATCCCTGAGCGCATCCCTGAGTTGGCTTCAGCCCATGGGGACACCCCGAGGGTTGGAAGGGGATGGGGAGCACTGGGACAGCGAGCCTGGAGCAGCTCCAGTGCCTCACCATCCAGTGCAGAGCAGGGACTGTCCATGGCAGCACTTTACCTGCTCCGTGCCTCAGTTTCCCCATCTGTGCAGTGAGATAATGGCAGCTAAAAACGCCTTTTTCCTGCCCTTCTACTAGCTGAAAGTAATAAATATTTTGGGTTATTTTTGTCTTTGAGGCTCCCCACACCCCTTGTTCCCCAAGGGCAGAATTGATGTCTTAGAGAAGGGCACCCCCAGCCCTTCTAGTTCCCTTGTTGCTACTCTTTATCTGTTCCATGACCAGAAGGGGATTAAAAATAGCTGCAGGGGGATGCTTCCCTTCACAACCCTCAGTGTCTGAGGCCAGGCATCCTTTGAAGGAGGAGGAAATAATACTGTGTTTGCACTCTTTGGAGAACCACCGTTCCTGCTGTGACTTCTCCTTGTCCCTGTAGCTTCCCCGGGGATGGGGCAGGGGTGCTGGGTACCCCATCCCCACCATGGGAGACCCCCAGCACAGCACAGGGAGCAGGGCTGGGGGTGCAGAGCAAACATCATTAGCAAAGACAGATGAGAAGCAAACAGAGCAGCCAGGTCTGGCCCTGAACAAATACTCTGTCAAAATACAGAAGCCACGTTAGGATGAGGCAGGGGACCCGCTGCCAACAACAGGGGGAGGATTCCCATGTTGGGGATCTCACCCAGCATCAATTCCATGTCCTGGGACCAGGCCCCTGCCTGAAACCCAGCACCAGGGTTGGGGCATCCCAGGCTTTGGTGAGGCTCAGTCACATCCTGCCCAGTGCCAGGATTGGTTTTCTCTCCACTTTTGCCTTTTTAGCACATACCCACCAATGCCCCCATGCAGGGGGTGTCACTGTGGGGACAGGGGGAACACGCGCTCCATGTGCAGGGAAGGTTTCAGCTTTGCCACGCTTTTTTGCCTTTAATCAGGGCTTTGTTTGGATGCGGAGTCCCCTGCGCGCACAGGGATGAGGCAGGGGAGCATGGGCAGGATCCGGGAGGAATTCCTGTGTTTGCTCAGCAGGGGACAGGGGTTCAAGGGCAGTGACAGGACCCAGCTCTGGTTGGGCTGCAGACCCCCAGGCATGGGATGCAAGGATAGAACTGGGGCCTGGCTCATCCTCATTGAGAGAAGCCAGACCCTTCTCAATGGGTGATGCCAGTTTGGGGTTTAGGGACTAGGGATGCCTCAGTCCCATGTCCCAGATGGATCATGCACTGAGCATCACCCATGGAGCTGGGCCAGCATGTTCCTGGTGTGACCCAGGGGTTTCCAGTTATCCCAAAAAATCCCATCAAACAGCACAGGTGCACCTGGATCTCATTCCCCAAGAACGAGCCAGGGAGCTGCTTGCAGAGCTCCCTTCAGACTGGCTCTGCCAAATGGTGAGAGGAGCCAATGGTGCCAAATGGTGAGAGGAGCCAGGAGCCTTCACAGCCCTGCTCCTGTACAACTGCTGTCACTGCAGCACCAGGCACCATGGCACAGGCAGAGACACTGGGGCAGCAGGGCAGTGGCTGAAGGATGGATTGGATGGATTGGATGGATGGATGGATGGATGGATGGACGGAGGATGAAGGAAAGACCCCAGCTTTGCTTGGCTTTGTCCTTAAATCAGAAAGGAGAAGGGGTGATGGTGCAATGTGATGAGTTTCTGGGAACTCCAACGCTCCCCAGCGCCAGCAGGGCTGGGGGGGGGTTCGGTCCTTGTGTCTCCTCTTGCCTTGTTGTGTTGGCCAGCTCCTTTGTTTATCCAGCCCCCGTTCGACCTTTTCAATTGCTGTTAATGTTTTAGCGGAACGAATTAGTCTCTCATCACGAATCAGGACTCGAAATAAAAAAACCCAAGAAAGAGAAAAAAAGCCCCCTCCGAGGCCAACTTCCTGAAATTGGGGTCATTCTCATTTGCAAGGCAGAGAATCCGAGAACCTTAATGCAAGGAAATTTATTCAAAGGCAGAGCCCCGGCGTGATTAGGCCCTTTGTAATTATAGCTCGGAGAGATTCCACTCCAGCCTCCTGCCTCCCTCATGGATTAGCAAGTGAGTCGGAAAAATACACAGGATTTAATTAGAGGCAAATTAAAATTGGTAATGAAATAGGGGCAGTAGCAAATGGCAGGGAGTTGGAAGGGGAAAAGGGAGCTGGTATCTCTCGGGGCTGCGCTGTCTGCCTACGTGTGCGTCTCTTTATTTTACATTTAGAAATGTAAAGATGGTCGATGTAAAGAAGAAAGGGAGGGAAAGGACCAAAAAGGGAGGGTGGGAGGAAGAAAAAAGAAAGGGAAAGATTAACTGGCTTTGCTTAGCATCACTGAGGGAGCTGTGGCAGAGAGGGCGGCTCTGCCCCTGGGTCCTTGCTGGTGTTGCTTATCCCTTGGCCCATGCTGTCTTCATCTTCCTCAGTGTCTGGCCAAGGTCCATAAGGCAGGGCTGTGTCCCATGTGTGGTTTGGGGGCCAATGCTCACCCCCTTTGCTGCTGATGGGGTGAGCATTGGCCGTGTCTCTCTGTGGCTCTGCAGAGCGTTGGGCTGCAGACAGGACAGCCCAGGGACATGGGGAGCTGGATGGGCTGGGTGAGGAAGGAGGATGGTGATGAAGAGGAGGGGTGCGGGCAGCGGGGTGAGGGCAGTGCCGCTGAGCTCTCCTGCCTGCTCTGCCTGCAGAACGCCGTCCGCCACAATCTGAGCCTGCACAAGTGCTTTGTGCGTGTGGAGAACGTCAAGGGAGCCGTGTGGACTGTCGACGAGCACGAGTACCAAAAGCGAAGGCCACCAAAGATGACAGGGTGAGTCCTTTCCCATGGGATGCGGCCCGGGAGCCACACTCACTCCCTCTGCCAACCCCTGGCGCTCATCCCTGCACCCTTCTGCTTTCTCTTTCTGCAGGAGTCCGACTTTAGTCAAAAACATGATTTCAGGACTCGGTTACGGAGCACTTAATGCAAGTTACCAGGTAAGGACCCAATCCTGTCCCTGGCAGGGGCTCGGGGGGACTAAGCCTTCACTCTGCAGCCCAGTGTGGCCTCGCAGCCTCCGTACCCGAGCCGATGCCACTCTCTGTTGCAGGCTGCGCTGGCAGAGAGCAGCTTCCCGCTGCTGAACAGCCCCACCATGATCAACACGAGCTCTGCCAGCGCCATGCTGCACGTGGGCCACGATGATGTGAGCAGCACCGTGGAGCAGGTCAACAGCAACGGCAGCAACAGCCCGCGCCTGTCCCCGCAGCAGTACAGGTCAGCCCCACCGGGACCAGGGCACGGGGGATGCTGTTGGTGGGTGCTACTGGGGGGGCTTGGAGCTAAGGGATGGTGGCAAATGGGGCACCGGGAGCTGCTTGTTGCTTCCTGTGGCTCTCGTCCCCCAGGGGAGGTGATGATTGGACCAAGGGGATGCAGACCGAGGGGGATCAGCTCCCCGAGGCTGAAGGCTTCCCTCCCTGCAGCCATCCCGTGCACGTGAAGGAGGAGCCAGCCGAGGCAGAGGATGACAGCAGACCCGTCTCACTGATGGCCACCACCAACCAGAATGTGACGATTCCCGACGACAGGGACCTGGAGGAGGAGCTGCCGGTGGAAGACTTGTCCTAAGGACCCCTTCCTCCTCCCCACCGAGGGGCAAACCCTTCCCACCATCCCGGCCGGAGACCAAGCGACGGCTCCCACCTCCCCAAGGTGACCTTCGGCGTTAACCTGTTTTATAAAGGCACTTCCACAGAGCAAAAGGGTTTCCTTGGTGCAGCGACCTGTTGCTGACGGCGCGTCCCTCACGCTCCCCACTGCACCCCGGTGACTGACTGACCCCTGCTGCGGGGGACATCCTGCACCGTGAGAAGCAAAAACCCAGGAGCTGGACTTTTTCTCCCTTCCTCCCTTGGTTAGTGAGTGGTGAACGAGGATGGTAGGTTGTTTCTGTCCGAAATGGTCCCTCCTTCCTTCCCTGTGCACCATGGGCGCAGGGAAGGCAGCTCCATCCCCTCTTCCCTGCGGTGCTCAAGCCTCCACCAGCGACCACCCCAGCAAAGGAAGGCGATGGCAGGAACCCGCTGTCATCTCTCCCATCACCCAGTGGGGTTTGCACTAGGAGGGACTGTGGACCCTGCCCATGTGCTGCTTCCACCCAGCTTTGGGGGAAGAAACAGCGGAAACAGGAGGCAAGTCCTCTGCCCTGGCCTGGATGCAGAGCTTGCGCCGTTGTCTCACAGCTGGGCAAGGATGAGGACCAGTGCTTTAGTGAGACTGTGGCCACCTCCAGCAGGTCCCTGAACCACCCAGCCCCTGGTCCACGATGGTGGGGAGCTGGTGGCACCAGCAGTGATGACTGTCCCCAGCCAACCACCAGCGCTGGCAGTGAGGACACATCTGCTTCCTTCTTGATGTCATCTGCAGCAGGTTACACCCCTCCCATGGCCCAACTTCAGCTTCAGGGGAGGCTCCTGACCCCTGTGTGCCCAATCCCTGCTCCAAAGCCAGGGCAGGGTCTCCGAGGCTGCAGTTTGGCCATCCTGCTGGTGGCAAAGCCAAATCAGTGCTGGCCATGGCCGCTGAGCTGAGCCTACTGCCTCCGGGGCTCCTGCTTTCATCTTGTCCTTTTGTTATCCTTTTGTGTGCGTCCAGATGGGAAGATACCAAAAGATTTCTAGAGACAGAAGGTCCGTAGTTCAGGTGAACAGATGGTATTAATGCCAAAAAGAAAAGAAATATTAATAATAACGAGAACAACACAACCAAACAGCCCTCTTCTCCCTGCTCTTTCTTTCAGTGGTGGTGGTGCGGGTACCCAGCACTGGGCTCCTCCTCTCCTCCTCCACGGCCGGGCTGGCACTGGCTGTACTGGTACGCAGCGGGCTCTGCTGTGATGGACATGGAGCTGTCCCAAAGCGACCCAGAGCACTGCTCCATCCTCCCAGTTCCCTGGGTTGACTGTGCTGGGGTCCTGGCAGCAGCAGCACCCTGGGAGCTGTGCTTTGGATGGAAAATGCCACAGGCGGCTTTGGTTCAGGGGGTACTTGTTTGCCCCCATGCATCCCCCTCTGACATCCCCAGGGGGATCTCAGCTCTGTGGCACGTGTCCCCTGTGCAAGCCTGCACCTCAGAGCATCCTTTTTGCTGCTTCTTGCATCCTCCATACCCTCTGCACCCATGGGTGAGGCTGGGCTGCCCTGGGCTACCCAGGAACTGGTCCAGGGGATGCTGAGACCCTCGAGGAGCTGGGTTTGGGGTGGGGGCACATCCTGGTGAGGCTGTAATGCGAGTTAAAACCCAGCAAAGCCAGCAAATCCTGCCCTCTCCAGCCCCACAGGCGGTTGCTTGGGCTGGTCCGAGCCATTCCAGGCTGTTCCATGCCATTCCGTGCCGGCCTTCGCTAGGTGTCTCCACTCGACCCGTGTTTCCTGCTCCTGCCTGCCTCGCTGCTGCCACAGCACTGCTCTGAGGAGGTTTGTTCTCCAGGCCGATGGCGTTCTCCCCTTTTCCCCGGCCTCCCCTGGCTTCATCCTCACTCCATTGGACACCAAAGACCCTGCCTGGGCTGGGGGCAGGAGCCAAACCCCGTTTCTTGCAGCCCTGTGTCCCGTCCCGTCCCCCCAGCTCGAAGGAGCTTTTTCCTTCATGTTTTTAATGTGATTTTGTTCAACCAGTCTTGGTTTGGAGTTACGTTTCTCCCACGTTTACAGCTGCAGAGGGAGGCAGCAGCACAGCCTTGCTGCTCTCCCCATACCAAGGAGGGAGTGGGATGCCCAGCCTGGGTGTTGGGGTGAAGCCCCTGGCTCCATGTCCATGTTCACCCTCGGCAGAACATCCCCTGCTTCCATCCAGGCTTTTGGGGTTTGGTTTGCATCTCCCAGAGGGGGGCTATTGTGCCTCTTAGGGCTGTGCCAGCGCCCGGTGTCACCCCTCGTGCTGCTCTAGGACACCCCAATGTCCCTGCAGAGGGAATGACCCGGCCTTGCACTGGGGCGCTTTGTCCTCTCCATAGAATGGGCTCTGCAGCGTGGCTGATGCTGCGGGTACTGGGTGGACGGTGCTGCAGGGACCCCTTCCATGGAGCAGCTTGCTCCAAGCCCCTGTGTCCAACCTGGCCTTGAGCACTGCCAGGGATGGGGCAGCCACAGCTTCTCTGGGCCATCACCCTGGGCCAGCGCCTCAGCACCCTCAGGACAAGGGGGGTTAGAAGCTGCTCCCCTTCATTGGCTCTTCTGGGCCCTTTCCCTTCGCCTTCCTCCTGCTCTTCAAATTCAATGCCAAGAAGCTCTGCAGACCCCAGGTTTCTGCACTGGGGCAGCAAAACCCAAAGGTGGTCCTGGCATGGAGCGCACTCGGCACCGGCGGCTCCTGCTCGGGGTGGGAATTCCAGGTTTAAGTGTTTCCAGAGGTACTGACATCCCAAAACCCTGCCCAGGACCGGTCCAAGCCACAGCCCCAGCTCTGCAAGGACAACCTGGCTCCTTCCCCTCCTCACCACGTATTCCAATAGGTCCTTAGCTGCCACCCTGGCTCCCAGGAGCACTATATATATATTTTATATATATATATAAATAAGTATATAAATATAAAGGAGTTTTTTTGTTCAACCACATGCCCAGGTCTGGGAAATCCTGTGGCTCCATTGATGCCTCTTCCCCCCTTGTTGCTGAGATGGNTGACATCCCAAAACCCTGCCCAGGACCGGTCCAAGCCACAGCCCCAGCTCTGCAAGGACAACCTGGCTCCTTCCCCTCCTCACCACGTATTCCAATAGGTCCTTAGCTGCCACCCTGGCTCCCAGGAGCACTATATATATATTTTATATATATATATATAAATAAGTATATAAATATAAAGGAGTTTTTTTGTTCAAACACATGCCCAGGTCTGGGAAATCCTGTGGCTCCATTGATGCCTCTTCCCCCCTTGTTGCTGAGATGGGAATCGTGGTGGGTGATTGCATGGGTTTGATGCTCGGGGGTGAAGTGAATTCATCCTCTTACACCCAGCCCGGCTGTTCCATGGGTCCCATCAACTGCTGGTACCATGCCCCCCCCCCCGTACCCCCTCACCCTGCCGGGTGGCTCGTTGCTGATTTGGATTTGAACTCATTCTATGTGGCTTACCTCAAACTCACACCGAGGCGGGGAGGGGGGGACGGCAGGCAATGGACCAAACGCATCGTGTGGCAGAGCTGTGTGTCTGTATATACTGAGATATATATATACTGCTCAAACCTACCAGCACCAATTGTGCTCTGTTTTGTTTCCTCTGGGTATTTTTTGTTTGGTTTCTTGGTTTTGCCCACTCTGGAGCAGTTCTGCCAAGGGACCGTGTGGCCACCTCTCTGTAAGTGAAGGCATTTTCCTGGTATCTCCCACTGAAGGAATTCCTCATTTTTCCATGGTTTTTTTCTCTCTTCCCTCAATGATTCTTATTCCTCACCCCCCAATAGCTAGAATAGGTAGAGCTGGGGGGGGGGGTGGTGGGGGGGGGGGTGT
>NDXB01015295.1:0-14602 GCA_002631895.1 Agapornis roseicollis | reverse complement strand
CTTTATGTTGGGAGTGGCAGAGCCCTGAAACAAGCTGCCTGGGAGGTTGTGGAGTGTCCCTCTCTGGATACATTCAAAACCAACCTGCATGCATTCTTGTATAACTTGTTCTATGTGACTCTGCCTTGATACGGTGGTTGGTCTATATGATCTTCAGAGTTCTCCTCCAACCCTAACAATTCTGTGATTCTTGGGGGGGGGGAGATGGAGGGAGAAATCCTGGGAATAACCCTAAGAGTAATCCCAAGAATATGACTAGTCAGTTATGGAAGCCGGTACAATATGGAATCTTCCTTGTGATTTTCTTTTTTTGGTTTCTTGAAGAATAAAATTACACTGTTTTCTTAATTGTTCTCTTAGAAGATAGGTCATTCAAGCCATAGAACATCCTTCAAGATGACCTTGCTAGTAGATCTTCAGGTGTGTTATTACTCCCTTTTGCTAAAAAAATCTTCTGAGAAAGAAGATATGAAAGGAAAGCTATTTATTAGATGTTTAAATGTTTGGTTTTTTTTTTTTTAATGTATGAATCAAAGATAGGAAAAGGGTCAAAGAATGAGAGAGGGCACAAAGACTCACAAAGAAACTTTCCTTATGAAAGCTTCCATAAAGCAGCATGTTTTTGAGCTTCCTAAATTGTGTGCTTGCACAAAGCAGGCAGAACAGGTACAGCTTCTTATTAGTGCCTTTGGGTGCTAAAACAGCATATGAAGAACAATGAATTGTGCACCACATCTTTCACCTTTGTTTTCCTCACTGATGTAATCTCTCTTTTTCCTTATCATTTTCAATTTGAAGAAAAAAAATCTGCTAGTAAATGACACCTTCTGATCTCCAACATAGAAGCCTTGAGGGACTTGTTGTCTCAAATTCGCTGGTGATATAAAGAGCATGCTGCAGCTCATATATTTTTTCCAATTCAAAAGTGCCTGAACACCTAGCTCTGAGATGGCTTGCAACACGATGTATAAGAGTGGATAGTTTCACACAGCTCATATGTTTTGTTCCATCACATCTATTACGGTGAAGAAAAAAACTCCATGTCTTTTTGAAGGTTGTGTCCACAGTTTATTCTAGAGCTATTCCTTTCATTATGTTAGTAATGGGATTCGTACACATGCTCTTTGGCAAATTGTATACACAATTTACTTCTGTTTTGGATCCTTCTACATTGCAAATTTAAATAATTTCAAGAACAGCTCATCAGATGAATGGCCAGGTCTGGTTTCCTCAAAATCTCCATGAAAACTAAACTCATTAACTGAAACAAACTGAATCAGCTCTCCTGCATTTTTGATGCAGCACCTCATCTTGTTTAATTGAATTTAATTTAATAAAAACGATCCAACCATTTTTCCACCTCCTGTTCCCTCTTTACCTCTCCCCATAAAGCCCCAACTCACAGGAAATATGTACTGTGTGCACATAAAACCCCCACTTTTTTTTTTCTTTCATTGTACATTGTAAGTGATTAAAAATACACATAATTTGCCACAGTACTTTTTGATCATACAAAGAGAGTCACATAAACAATGAACTTAAAATGTGTGATCACCCATTTCAATACAAAAGATGAAGAGTAGAAAAAAGAAATTGTTAAGAATGACACTTTGAGAATGAAATCTACCTCATATCTGTCAGCCTTTTTTTGAGGGGGAATATGGGTGGCTAATGGACAGAGCTTCAACTACTGCTCTCCACTTTCTGAGTTGTTTTATAAGATCTCTGTCCATATTCAGTTGAAGGACAGCCATGTTTTGGTGGCATGAACCAAAGCTGGCAGAACAACCCATTTCTACTTCTTCAGAATGAAGAGGAAAGCAAGAAATAAAGGTAACTGAAAAGTCTGCCTGAGTTACTGTGTCTCCTGGGAAAGCTCCTATACTGATGCAGTTTATGAGCAAATCCTTGCTTAAGGCTTTACATAACCTAGAAATTTAACCAGGAAGCCTTACTGAAGAATTTTAAACTGAAAACCATGGAGGTTTTCAGGTACTTCTGAGCTCTTTTGTAACAATATTCTTATTGTTAGCCAAAAATTCAGAAAAGCTATCATATTTTTACAACTGAAAAAAATGTGTATAAGAGTGTATATTAAATCTACATACTTGGAGTGGGTTTGGTTTTGGGTTTTTAGGGGTTTTTTTTGAAACTTTATTTGGATGATAACTATTCTAATAAAAGAAAATATGAGTAAGTTAAATGAAAAGGGTAATATTGCAAATACTGTAGAATTTTTGCTGATCACAATTCATCTCTTTGTAAAAACAATACAGCCACATAAAGACAATGGCAGATATTACATTTTAAAGCAATATCTAAAATTGCTTTGTCCATAGAATGTTTCACCTTTTCAAACTATTATCTTTTTCTCCCTAACAGCTTTGTTCTGATTTCCATGTGTACAATGACCCCTTTGTTTACATTTTGCATTTCTTTCACTTATGTGGTAGTTGTCTCTTAAGATAGGGAGAATCATTCTGAACAATAACAAATAAAATAGAGATTTTATTTAAAGAAATAGTAATAACTTGATAAAAGTAAATACTTGTTTGTGTTCTCTTTATAAAGAATAAAAGCCAATACTGGAAAATACTGAAAATGCTGAAAGAAAAGCCTTTTACTTTGATCATATACCTTGGGTGTGTCTGGAACTAAACTAATTCAGAGTTTTACAGGATAGTCTGACCTCACAAGATATACTGTAAAAACCAAGACAGGACATTTCTGAGAAGCTGAAAAACATTTTTATCAAGGTCCCGCATGATACAAGGCTAGGATGTCAATCAATCTGTGAGCATTCACTGCTCTTTTTTTTAAATTCTGGAAGATGTTGTGAATTAGAGTGATAAGCATTTTCCAAAGAAGAAAAAGATAGCAGAAAACACATTTCCCTGCATAAGTGCACAGTACACAACAAATAGCAACTGGACTAATGTGCATTGAGGCAGAGTAGCTGTAAAATCATTGTGCATACCAGGATATCATGAGTATCTGTGAAATTCTGTCTGAAAATACCTAATTTAAGCTGATTTCAAATTTTAAAATTTTCTAAAGTGTCTGCCCAGAATTCTCAAAAAGTCCAACTTGTTTATTCTTCCATGGTCTTTTTACATCAGGTGTATGAGCAGGCAGGAATATGTATGTGTTTTGGAAGTAGAGAGCACTACAGAAGCCAGCAGTACTCTCAAGAAGGCATTTCTTAGCCACTGCTTAAAAGATGCTTAGCATTATCCAATGATGCATAGGTAAACAGAGTCTTTGAAGTTTCACTGACAGTAAATCTATAAGGAATTCAGCTTATATGACACAATGGCATAATCCTTGCTAAAGAAGTAACATAGGACTGTAGAAAGGACCAGGTTCTTTTTTTCTATATATAAAGCATGAAACTTTTGAGAAGAAATAGTAATAATTTGACAGAAAATGCTGCTGGCCTCTGATAAAATTATTAAGCAGTAAAAAATATATAATTTGAGGCAAAAAAACCTCACAAACAAGCAATCAACAAACAACACTTTAATACAAGAGAACTGCCCTTAATATGTATGGTAAAATTGTTTAATGTGTTCCATGATAAATCCCGTTTCTAAATCTTTCCAGTCTTTCAAAGCTTTAATAAGTTGATGTGAAAATTTTTCTGTTTCCTGCCTGTTTCAGGCTGAGCTATTTGTGAAAGTAAACCAGGAAAACTAGCTCTAATTTGGTTCTAGTTCCAAGTTAGAGACATATTGATAATCTTGTCAAAGGAAAAAATATTCTGATTTCTTTTTTAGTTTTTTCTTTTTAAGTTCCTTTTGGGGGAGAAGAGGAAAGACAAGTAGGGGAAAGGGAAACCATGTAAATAACAGAGGGTTTTGAAAATCTGACCTTTTTCAAGTGGACATAACATTGCTATCATTCATAAATTTGGTGAAAGTCCTAATTTTCTTACAGAAACTTTCAATTATGTTAAGAAAATAGTTTGCACTATTATTTATGTAGAACATCACTAGTTATTTTTTCCAAGTTTTTTCTTTTGAAGGAGAAATTTCTGATTTCATCTGCTGGTTATGTTAATGCACAAAGATAATTTTTAGATGCAGAGGACAACTTATATATAAAATGAGACATAGAGCATTGAGGACAGGAAAGAAAAAAATGCCATATTGATATATCTTCTGGGAACTTTCAGTGTTTAGATCTTTAAATTTGCTGCTGTTACTATTGTGTAGTATACAGAGATTAATTTGCTCAGCAAGTACTTGCAAAGGAAGAAAGTACTTGTCCTCTAATGAGTTTAAACCTTGTGCCAGACCAACTCCAATTGATCCTGCTTTTTAGGAGAAATCCTTTTCTTAATGATCCCTTCAAGCAGCTTAATAGACATGACAAAATTTGCCTTGTAGCCTTTCAAGCATGAGTTCTTGATGGAGACTTAATGAATGACTTTCTACTGTTTCTCTTTTATCGCAAGCTTAACACACCTTTAAAGTTAACAAGATGTCTGACAATCTACAAACTGCTGCTTTGTTTAGCATTGTTTAATTGGTAATTTTTTTTCTTTTTAATATTGATCTGAAAGCTTACAGACAAAATCAGTATGCTTTCTGGCAGTAGTGGAGTCACCGTTCCAGCAGCTGGCTTGTGGAAATACATTGATACTAGTGTTTATAAGTAATGCAGCTTCTTTTCCAGTTTCAGGTAGATGGGACCTTTGGAAAGTTGAAAAAGTTTTTAGAAATGAAAGGGAGTGTGAATTGCAGTAAAAGAGAAGCCCAAAGCCCTTTAAATCCACAAAAATCTGAATTTCAATGAAAGGTTGAAGAGAGACATCAGAATCACAGAGCCATGGAATACCAGGTTGGAAGGGGATCTCTAGGACCATCTGGTCTGGCCCTTCTTGGCAAAAACACAGTCTAGACGAGATGACCCAGCATCTTGTTCAGCTTCATCTCAAAAGTATCCAACACTGGGAATCCCCCACTTCCTTGTGGATATTATTCCAGTGGCTGATTATCATCAGTGTGAAAATTTTTCCTCTATTGTCCTACTGTAATCTCCCTGGGAGTAAGTGTTGCCCAGTACCCCTTGCCTTATTCATGGGACTTTTTGCCAAAAGAGAGTTTCCATCTTCTTTGTAGCCACCTTTTAAATAGTAAAATGTGGTGATAAAATTTATACTGAGCTTTCCTTTCTCTAGACTGAACAAACCTGATTCTCTCAACATTCCAGGCAGCCTTGTTATAAACAGTCACAGCCTAATTTTCATCTAAGCAGATTATTTTATTTAGTTTACAATTAATTCATTCCGAGAGGCAATAAGCAAGCAGCGCTGGGTGCGCGGGGAGTCTCTGCTCCACCAAAATGCACACCGAGTCCCTGCTCCACCAAAATGCACACCGAGTCCCAGGAGGAGCGTCTTTTATCTTCTCAAGCTATTTCTCATCTAGACCAATCCTTCTTTTCCAGGTAGCTGACTTGTCCTCCTCTTATTGGGTCTTCCAGGTCTCGGGGTCTCGTTTCCAGGCAGAGTCTTTGCGAAGGGGGTTGCACAAAAGCAGCACAAAAGCAGGAAATATCTTCATCTATGTTTTCTCCTTATATGATCATCTCATTGGTTAAAAGCAGGATGTATATCCTTGCTACATGTCCCTGGTTTGGTTAATTATTGAGCAGACATATCACAATCATGTAATACGTACAAAAATTGTTATAACCATAAGCAAGTTTATATGAGTTACACAAGTTGTAGTGGTCATAGTGTGCTCCCAATCCACACAAAGCACAGTGATCACAGGGATTTTAAAGTTGTTGATATGAACTTTTACAATACTGACAGGAATCACCCCGATATTTCTCACAGCCCCTACCAGAGACACAAATGGAACATGTGTCAACTGAAATTAAAGACAGATCAGAAAAACCTCATGAAATAAGAAAGTTATGCTATAGTTCTAAAACAAATTGGAATTAGAAATAAGAATTAACTTAAATGAACAAACCAACAAAACCAATAAAATGCCAAACCATCCAATCAAACAAAAATATGGCACTATAGAAAATGATGACTGGGTCCTTAGATATATATATATTAAGTGTATACAATAAAGAACAAAATTAATAAGGAAATAATAAGCATCTTTGCATGGAAAAGGAGAGAATTAAGGCAGTGTGTATGAGCCTTCTCCAGGCTGAACAGACCCATTTTTCTTAGCCTATCAGTGTGTATATGCAATCATGTCATATATGTATGTTCAGTTTTCATCCATGTATACAGATAGATTTTTATATATGAAGTATATGTATGCATATGGACCTGTATGTATTTATTATTTAGGTTCTAGGTATCAGTATGTACAGATATACCATATATGTATAATATATATATACATAATCTATATGAATATATATAAATGCTTCCTCCCTTTTTTCCCTTGATGAGAAACTGTTAAGTGAGCTTTATATCCTTTTTCAGGCTAGTCACAATGGTAGCATTCTATTCCTCATTGCATAGCTAAGCAATGCACAGCCTTTTTGGTGTCATATCTTGGGTTATGATAATAAAAAATTATGTTTATTTCATGATTCAAAGAATGAAAGATTTACCTTTACATTTATCTTTCCTGGTTTCCATTTTTCAGCATGGCCACAATATTTATTTCCCTATTAACAGTTTTAGACTTATTTTTTCTCTCAAATATGTGATTTTCTAGCTTATTTATGAAAGCGATAAAATGTGAATTAGTTTGGTTTTATAGAATTTTAATGAATACATGATATCCTAATTTTTAATGTTGTAGTTTAAGCCCAGACATAACTCAGAACCACACAGCTCCTCTCTCACTCACCCCATTCCTCCCCCTACCCTGCTCCCAGAAAGATGTGGAGCAGAATCGCAAGAATGCAATTCCCATGGGCTGAGATAACAGTCCAGTAAATAAGGTATAACACAAAACCACTATTACTACCACCAATAAGAATAAGGGAAACAACATAGGAAGAGAATACAACTGCTCACCACCCACTGACAGATACCTAGCCTGACTGAGCAGAACTAACGCTTCCGGGTAACTGTACCCAGTTTATACACTGGCCATGATGTGGTTAGTTTGGGTCAGATGTCCTGTCTCTGCTTTCTCCCAGCTTCCCTTCTTTCCTGGCAGAGCATGAGACTCACAAAGTCCTTGGTCAGAGTAAACATTACTGGGCAACAACTAAAATCATCAGTGTTATCAGCGCTGTTCCCAGGCTGAAAGTCAAAAATACAGCACTGCACCAGTTACTAAGAAGTAGAAAAATGACTGCTACTGCTGAACCCAGGGCACTACAGAAGACATCCATTTGCAAAACTACAGATATTTAAGATTATTCTTCAAAGTTTCAGTATGAAATACATAATGAAGTCTCAAAAATAGATCCTAGCTCACTTTACTGTCACACTTAATAAAAGAAATCACATCTCTGAAGTGTGATAGAGTTCATCCTCTTCTATGAAAAAAGCAAGTTTACCACAAACCAGCAAAAGGATTCCAACAAATTAGATCATAATTTCCTTTGGTTTTAAGTAATACCACAACATTTAACTATGTCAGAATTTTTTTTAAATACTGTGTTCTAGCTCCAGTTCAGTATTTGCATTTGTGTAGGTCTATTAAAATAATAACATGGCAAATAGACTCATGTTCTGATTTAAAGATTTTAATTTAAAATGTTTTCTGATGTAAACTATATTTTATGATTTATTTTTTTTGGTGGGTGGAAAGGAAATGCCATCATTTAACACAAAACAAAAGACTAATTAGCTGATAACTATATATATATTAGTACAAAGAGAAAACAATTCTAACAGTAAAGTTTATTGGTTTATACAAGTATCTAGACAGGAATATAGAGCTAAGAAAAGAAATTACAACTGTTTTCTTTTTCTTATTTTTTTTCTTTATTTAATAATTATTAAATAACTAAGGTGGGGAGCACCCAAGTTGAGACAGCACCAAATAATACCATGATATTAGAATCAAAGAATCATAGAATAGTTAGGGTTGGAAAGAACTTAAGATCATCTAGTTCCAACCCCCTTGTGGACAGGGACACATCACACTAAACAACGTCACCCAAGGCTCTGTCCAACTTGGCCTTAAACACTGCCAGGGATGGGGCATTCACATTATTCCTGGGCAACACATTCCAGTGCCCCACCACCTTTACAGTAAAGAGCTTTCTCCTATCCAATAGAAACTTCCACAGTTTAAGTTTTAACCCATTACCACTAGTCCTGTCACTAGAGTACCTCCCCAGAATCCCTATAGCCCCCTTCAGATACTGGAAGGCTGCTAGGAGACCTCCATGCAGCCATCTCTTCTCCAGGCTAAGCAGTCCCAACTTTCTCAGCCTGTCTTTATAAAGGAGGTGCTCCAGTCCCCTGATCATTGTTGTGGCCCTTCTCTGCACTTGTTCCAACAGCTCCATGTCCTTTTTATGTTGAGGACACCAGAACTACACACAATACTCCAGGTGAGGTCTCCCAAGAGCAGAGTAGAGGGGCAGGATCACCTCCCTTGACCTGCTGCTGGTCACACTGCTTTTGATGCAGCCCAGCATACGGTTTGGTTTCTGGGCTGCAAGCACACGCTGCAGTTGGCTCATGTTCATTTTCTCATCGACCACAGCCCCCATGACCTTCTCTGCAGGGCTGCTTGAAATCTCCTCTTTGCCCAACCTGTAGCTGTGCCAGGGATTGCTCTGACCCACCTTGCACTTGGCATGGTTAAATTTGATGAGGTTGGCATCAGCCCACCTCACAAGCATGTCAAGGTCCCTCTGGATGGCATTCCTTCCCTCCAACGTATCCACACAGCTTGGTGTCATTGGCAAACTTGCTGAGGGCACACTCAATCCCACTGTCCATGTCCCAACACAGATCTCTGAGAGACACCACTTGTTACCAGCATCCAGCTGGATATTGAACCACTGACCACAACTCTTTGCACTTGGCCATCCTGCCAGTTCTTTATCCACTGAGTGCCCCACCTATCAAATTGATGTCTCTCCAATGTAGAGACAAGGATGTTGTGTGGGACAGTGTCAAACGCTTTGCACAAGTCCAGGTAGATGACATCAACTGCTCTACCCCTGTCTATGAGTTCCATAGCCCCATCATAGAAGGCCACCAAATTGGTCAGGCAGGATTTCCCCTTAGTGAAGCCATGCTGACTGCCACCAACCACTTCCTTGTTTTTCATGTGCCTTAGCATGCCTTCCAGGAGAATCTGGTCCAAGATTTTGCCAGGCACAGAGGTGAGACTGACTGCTCTTCCCTGGGTNTTTCATGTGCCTTAGCATGCCTTCCAGGAGAATCTGGTCCAAGATTTTGCCAGGCACAGAGGTGAGACTGACTGCTCTGTAGTTCCCTGGGTCATCCATTTCCCCTTCTTGAAAATGGGGGTTATATTTCCTCTTTTCCAGTTGTTGGGAACTTCACCTGACTGCTATGATTTTCCCATATTTTCGGATTTCTGCTACTTTTTCTCTTGGACTAGTTATCTTTCCCAGTGATGCTGCTTCCTCCCTGTCACTTTACAAACTTCTTCTAATAAGTAAATGAGTAACTGCCAGACTACAGTTCTATGTGTATGCAATTCAATTTTATTCATATGTATTACTTCTAGAGCTGTCATAAAATATCTAGACCTGTGCAAAAGTTATTAATAATAGGATTACCAAAGGAGAGAGATAGAGGATTTGCTATTCATTTGTAAGCATCATATATTTAAGTGCACCCCATTATACAAGGCAAAATGTTACTGATATCGAAGATATCAAATTGAGCTTAAGTTGTAAGTCTTAAAGTAATCCTTTTTCCTTCACTCATTTCTCTAAAATAATATTGTCTAGTTCTAACATCTAGTCTGTCATGCATAGATTTTGTGTACATGTCTTTTGATCATCAGCCAACTTGGAGGCTTGATTTATTTTCACTTTCCCATAGCACAGCAAAGTATGTGTCATATTTTAGGAACAGAGAAAGGCTGTCAGAACATTAGTGTTCAAAACCTAGGTCTTATTGAGGTAAATGGGAGTTTTGTGAGTTGACTGAACAATATTGTTACTGCATATCAGAGAATTATTTTGTTGTGAAGCTGATTCAGATGAATCAACACAGCAGCTGGTGTTTCCATATTTGGAACATAAATGAAAATTCTTGGCCTTACGAATAATTTTTAAAAAGGACTATGTGAAGTGCATGTATAGTCTTGTAACTATTTTGGCATATGAAAATCAGTGGCCCAATCCAACTAGACATGGGCTGTGAGGTCAATAGTATGAAGATTGTTCACTCCAGGTCTATGGGAAAGGTTGGGAAAACTTTTCATTATGTTATTGTAAAGGCAAGAAGATTAGTTGAGAATTTTGTTTTTTCATTGCTGAACTTCCTTTAGGTTCTCTTCCTGGGACTCTGAAGTCCCTGTCTCATGCAAATCTTTTAACAAGATTTTTTGCTTTTTCTTAGGTGCTTTCTTTCTTTTTCTTTCTCTTCTCCTCATCTTCTTCCTTCTTTTTATTCTCCTCATCCTTCCTTCCTCTCCTTCTCCTTTTCCTCCTCCTTCTCCTGCTCCTTTTTTTCTGCTGCTTTTACTTCTTCCTTTTTGATAGCTCATTATTTTTTATGTGCTGTACTTGTTCTTAAGAAAGCTTCATACCTTGAATTTCTGTTACTTCACTGCTGTCAACATGTGTTTATCTTCAGTTCCTACTGTAAGAGTAACAAGGCCTTGAGGAGACATCAAAAGTTCTGAGAAAGAGGTGTTGCTAATGGCAGTTGATGCTTGCAGCTTTGCAGAGTAGGTTAAACAGACATGTCTTTTACAGCCTGAAAAGTCCTTTAGTCATTTACTTTACAGGTTGACTTTCAGTATAAACTGAATCACAGCTGCATAACCAAAACTTATGGGTTTTCTTAATTACCAGTTATCCCATTCACCAATCAAAGAATAGATTAGATGCTCAATTTTACAATATCTAGACCATAAGAAAGTCTGTGTTAAGTTTTGTTCATGTCTTTGAGAGTAATGTCTTATTTGAAACAGGACTCTTAATCTACTCTAGTTTGAATCTTACCACTGTGAGCAAATGATTACAAAACCACCCTTAATTATCTTTGTTGAACCTAAGCTAGACTGCGGCAATTATCTAAGTCTCCCGAGCCCATACTATTAACACTAACTTAATACCTTCATAGGATTAAGTAAGAACAATAATTATGCTAATTATTAATTTTTATATTTGAAGAGAAAAGTCACCCGAAATAAAAAAAATAAAACCTCATAGCCCTTTTTTAATATTATACTGTGTTGCTTTAAACCTACAGCATTTACATAGACACAGTATGCAAATAACCTAAGTACAGAATCTGAACAGTTCATGATTTAGGATCCAAGTCCCATATAATTAGTACAACACTTCAAATCCCTCTAACTTCAAATTCTGCATATGCATACATTAGCATAAGTTAATGTGACATTAATGTCTAGGCAAGATTACATGTAGGTTAGGGAAAATTTAGACAGCTAAGATTATGAAACAAGACAGTAACACACTGTGAGGCACAAACAAAAAGAAATTATACACAGAGTGAAATATCTAAAGAATCTGATCATGAAATCAGAGAATTTTTCTATAGATGAGTAGGAAGGTATTTGAGTCAGTGCACCTTGAAAAATCACGGTCACACTTTCTTTTTTGGTGTGTTTTTAACACATGCTTTGAGACATTTTCTTCTTGCTTTTTTTCTGTCTGTACATGAAGCAAAAAAGGCAAAACTGTTAGCTATACCTAGGATATATACAATGAAAAGTTATTCAAACAGAACAACAACTATTTAAATACTTAAACTGATAATGGTTTAGGAATCATATTCCCATCTTTATTTTAGGTAAAATACAGACATGCTCAAACCTTGATGCTTCAAAGAAGTTGGAAATTTTTTGGACTCTGGGGTCTTTATGGCAATACCCATGGTATAATACAAATAATAAAATAAAAGGAACTTTTTATGTATTTTTTATTATTCTTTTATTATAGTTGTTAAGTTCTTTGGGTTTGCATTGATTTTATTGGTGGTTTGGTTTTTTTTTGATATGCAGGAGGACAGAGGACATGACAATCTTGGATGAGATTGACACTTTATTGGATAGTAATTTCAAATATATAGTAAGAATATGAACCAAATTTCAACCAATAAAATAATCCCAATTTATCTCAAGACAAAATCTGTCCTCCAGTGTCAATTTGTAAGAAAGAAAAATTGATCTGAAATAGAAGTATTAAATAAAACCAAGATCTAGGAACTGTCCATTTACACTATAGTAAAATAAAATAGTCATAAGCTTTTTTACACTCAAATTGTTCACTGAAGAACCACATCTTGAGGGCTACTCTACAGATAAAGGGGGTGGCAACAATAACTTCAAAAGTACAAGCACATGATGAAAGCAAAGGCCATGGAAATGAAAGCAGAAACAGCATATCTATGAGCAGAAGTCACAGATGGTTGATTATTGGTTTATTAAAAGAAAGTAATTTTGGGATCTATTTACAACCATTTTTGAATACAACAAAAATAGCAAGCAACGAGTCCTTTACAGGTAAAATCACATACTGTAAATTTGGATGTAATGTGGAAATAGGAACCACTAAAGAAAGAGCTGGTAAGCAGACTATGTTGGCAAACCTGAAAGTGATCCCAGAGAGAGGAGGAAGAAACCACACCATCAGCATTGCACTTCCCTAAAAGAGAACTTGAATTTCTAAAGTCACATCAAAATTGCCTTCTGACCCCCAACTTCTTCCTGGATACATTAGGACCTACAGCAAGAGTATTAATTATAATTGAGATTATATAATTAGAAAACATGTACTACAGCTCTTGGTATTTTTACTGGATAAATAGTACTTAGACTGTTAAGTCTATAGTTTGACTCACGTAAATTTTTGTCTTCTCACTTCCAGAAAAATTGAACAGACTAGTCTGATGCCCTTGTTCTTAAGGGTTATTTGTTAAAATTTAATTGCAGCCACTGAGTAGAATGTGGCCAATCTAGCTGTTAATTTGCAAAATAACATGCAAGTGTAAGATTTTATCTTCTAAATGCATTATTCAGTTGCTCCCACACACCATGTTCTGTTTTGGCTTGTGGAATGGTCTTAAAAAACATGAGTGAAATGGGTTTGGATGAAAATACACCAGAAGACGTACTCTGAGAATATGCACACACAGTGAACTCCAGCTGTTGTCAGGAACTTGGTCCATGGGGCCATTCTACAGCTGAAGTTAAACCCCTCAGGACTGGTATGAGGTAGCATGCTATCAGCAGGTCGGTAGCTGTTTTCTTTACAGGTCATCACTCATTATGCTACAGTAATTACTAAGATAAACACCATCAACGAGTTCAGAGAGATTTTGTATTTTCTACTTACTAAAATTTGTATTTTCTACTTGCTGCTATTCTGATTACTGGCATTTCTTTCAAGATACTATGACAAATAGATTCATAAATATTTGTATTTGCAGAATTAGTTGAATGCATATGGATAAGAATCAAGGGGAAGGCCGGCAAGGCTGATATTTTATTGGGGGTCTGTTATCGTCCACTCAATCAAAAAGAAGAAGTGGACAACTTGTTTTATAAGCAACTGGAGAATGTTTCTGGATCTTCAGCCCTTGTTCTTGTAGGTGACTTCAACCTACCAGATATATGTTGGGAACTTCATATGGCAGAAAAAAGGCAGTCCAGAAAGTTTTTAGAGTGTGTGGATAACTTTCTGTCACAGCTGGTGAGCAAGACTACCAGGGGAGGGTCTATGTTAGACCTGTTGTTTGCTAACAGAGATGGACTGGTGGGTGATGTGGAGGTTGGAGGCCACCTGGTGCACAGCGATCATGAAATTGTAGAACTTTCAATACAAGCTGAAATCAGAAGGAACATCAACAAGACCTTTATCTTGGACTTCCGGAGGGCAGATTTTGACCTGTTTAGGAGGCTCATTTAGAGAGTTCCTTGGGAAACTGCCCTTAAAAACAAAGGAGTTCAGGAAAGATGGGTGTGCCTCAAAACAGAGATCTTAAGGGCGCAGGAAAAGTCTGTTCCTGTGTGCCGAAAGATGAGCCGACGAGGCAAGCGTCCGGCCTGGATGGGAAACGAGGTTATGAAGGAACTCAGAACTAAAATGAAGGTGTATCATCTTTGGAAGGAGGGTAGGGTTTCTCAGGGAGTGTTTCAGGAGGCTGCTAGGGCATGTAGAAAGAAAATTAGGGCGGCCAAAGCTCAGCTTGAACTTAAACTGGCAACTTCTGTAAAGAATAATAAAAAAGTTTTTATAAATACATTAATGGTAAAAGGAAGGGTAAGTCAGATCTTTGGTACTTGTTGGATGAGGCAGGAAACTTAGTAACTAAAGTTGAGGAGAAGGCAGAAGTGCTTAATGCCTTCTTTGCCTTGGTTTTTAGTGAGAAAGTAGGGATTGGTAGGTGGTGTTAGGAAGCAGAACAGTCCTCTTGTTATCCACGAAGAAGTTAGAGAATTGTTGAGGAACCTGAATGTTCATAAATCAATGGGACCAG
>NDXB01015294.1:0-20604 GCA_002631895.1 Agapornis roseicollis | reverse complement strand
TTTTTTTTCCTGATTCTTCTGTGAAATGATTATGGCAGCAAAGAAGGGTGGAGAAGTATGAGTAACCTGTGTAAACACAAGTGTCATCTGGCTGGTGCTGGTGTGAGTAAGGAGTGTTCTGAAAGATGGGTGTGAGGAATTCTGCATGCCATAGTGCTGCTGGTATGTTTGTAAACCATGTGGTTTCATTAGCATATGCCTGTCTGGCTTTGGCCTCTCTAAGTGCAGAACTTGATTAGAGGTCAATAAGATGAATTTAGCTATGTATTCTCCCAGTATTTGGGCTGTCAGCGTTTCACATGAGAAATAATATTCCTTTGGATTTTCTGTTTTCCCCAAATGTCTTTAGGCAGGAGTTTGTTCTGGTTATGATTGTGAGAATCCTTAAGGAAATCATGTAAATAATATTGTCCATGAATAGGTACAAGTCCCTCTTGATCAAACTTTTTCTTAAGATACTTATATTTATGGGATGATCTCTGGTTTGGCAGGAATTTGCAGTTTGCTCTAGAATCATTTTAAACCATGATCTTGCTGATGAAATTTCATTTCTATTGTGGAAGAGAACAAACGTCAAAATGGTTTGTGGGACATGGGTTTTTAAAGTGCACATTCTCAATTAGGTGTTAAAATAATTTAATATTGTTTATATCTGAATTAATCAGAAGTGAGCTCATAATTTCAATTTTGTGCAAACATTTTAATATTAGCTTGCCAGACTATTTTTCTAAATATGAGAAGACTGTGTTTGGAAGTAAAAGCAATTAAGCATTCAGCTTCAGGCTTAGCAAAGGGCATGAATCATTGGTACCTGCAAAAGCCTTGTCACTAATTTTGATAATGGCCACAGATGTTTTTAGTGTATTTTTTCAGAGTAAAATTTGGTTTTGATGAAAACCAGGGAAAAGAAGTGTTCTAAAGGATTTGAGTTCATTGTCAATATCTTTCAGCTTCCAGTGAGATTACAGATAGTTTTAGTTAACCATCTGTAGTGGTCATTGTAGATGGTCATCTACAGTGGCCTGGGAAATGCCCATGCACATACCTGGACAGAATCATGCTTAAGCTTTGCACAGTGTTCCAGTAAGAGTGTCTTTCTTGTGTGAGAAAAGGAAGCTTGGTTATAGTCCACCTGCCTGTGTGAAGCAAGGGTGCACAGCATCCAGCAGCGAAACTTGTGAGTCAGTCACAAGGTACTGTTTTTTAAGTTCATCACTTTTCAGAATGGACTTAAGCCTTGGGCTTATTTAGAAACATTTGGTGCTTTTATAGCTCTGGTTCAAAGGTAGTGGTGTAGCACTGTTTTCTGAATAGTTTGCCACTTTCTGAAGTGATGGCTTCTCTCTCTTGGCTCTGAGATTGATGTACATCAGTGTGATTGCTAGAGACAGATTAATTTCATTAATTTTAAACATACTGTGGATCAATTCAGACACTTGCTATGTCTGTAAAAAATGCGTAGCAATAGCACAAGTAATGTTTTATTAGCCTGGTCTGTCTTCCTTTAATTGAAAAAATAACGTTAGAGAAGCAGTAACTGTTTCTTAACCTTAAATCTGGGCAGCGTCATATCTCATTTGATACCAAAACCACAGCCATCAGATAATATAGCATATATTGCAGGTTTGTCTGGGGAGTGTGTGTGTTAACTTGTATCTCTAGTAGGCAAACAGCTGATCTTAAATTTGAACCCCCATAATTGAAAACAGAGAGAACTTTAATTACGCAGTCTGTGTATGGTGGAACAGTTTAGTGTAAGTACCGTGGGTTTTATGGCCCCATACTCAAAAGCTGGAGGAGATCAAGGTCTTATTTGAGACTCTAGTCTTCTGATGTGATATAGTCCTTCCAATTCTGCTCCAAAGGAGACAGTACTTGATGTATAAACTTCCACTTTTTTGAAACTGTCTTTATTTTTTAAATTCTCAAAAAAAAAAAGCAAGCCCTTTTTTGCCTTCTGGTTCTTGTTAATGATGGGGGAACCAGGCTGAGGTTTTCCACTGTGATGTTTCAGGAGCAGAGGAATGGCAAGAGGAACAGAATAACTGCCCTGTTTATTGTCTGGAATAGAGTTAATTTTCTTCCTAGGAGCTGGTAAAATGTTGTGGGTTTTGAATTTAATGTGAGAATAGGGTTGATAACATACCAGTGTTTTAGTTGTTGCTGAGTAGTGCTTACTGTAAATCAAGGGCTCTTCAGTCTCATGCTCTGCCAGTGAAGAGGAGCACAGGAGGCCGGGAGGAAGCACAGACAGGACAGCTGACCTGAGCTAGCTACAGCATGTAATGCTAAGTATAGAAACTGAGGGGAGTTGGCTTGGAGCTTCTGATCACTGCTTGGGGACAGGCTGGACATCAATCAGTGGTGGTAAGCAATTGCATTGTACACCACTTGGGGGTTTTGGGGTTTATTCCTCTCTCTCTCTCTTTTTTTCTTTATTTTGATTTTATTATTTCCCTGTTCATTTCTGCTATTATTAGTTTTTACCTTATTTCAGTTATTAAGTTGCTCTTAACCCCTAAGATTCTACTTTTTCCAGTTATCTTCCCTATCCCACTGGTGTAGGCGATGGGGAGTGGGTGGGTGGCTGTGTGGTACTTAGTTACCAGCTGGAGTTAAACCAGGACAATAATGTTTCACCACATGGTAGCCTTGTGTAACTGGGGATGTGACATTCTTTTGTTGATGGGGAATTCAGATTACAAAAATAACTAGTGTTAGTGCAGGGATCACTAATTGTAGCGGAGTTCCTTGTGTTACTGTCATCACTGGTTTTACAGCAGAGATGCTTTTCACTTGGGTTAAGTATATGCTGAAGGCAGAGGAAAAATTACAGGGTGGTTTTCCCCTTTTGGGTTCAGAGTTCTGTGTCCCTCCTGTTGCTTCATTACATCAGGTAAAAATGCAGTGACAGTCAGCAGAGAACAGCAGCTGAACCATATCGCTTTGACTTCAGAGGGAGAAAACAAGCATGAAATGGGTCAAGACATAAGACAATCAGAGGTTCAACATCGGAGTTTAACTGTAGCCTATATAGTATGAAAGCTGTAGCTTTATCCAATAAAGAATAGTACATATATGTACATATGCATAGAAAACTCTCTCAAGTTGATTCACAAACAGAATTTGTTGTTAGATAACAATGCAAAGGTGTTTAGTTATGCTTGAGGATGGCAATGAAGCTCAGCTCAGCAATTAATGCATTAATCATGTGAGAGAAGGCTAACAGCTTTCTTTGCATTACTGCAAATATTTTTGAGCCTTTCAGTCAGTGTAAGGTGCCCCATTGTTATCTTCCCACTTTTTTGATTGATTGTGACCTGTAAATCATAAAGGATAAAATACATAGCAAGTATTCTTTTTTCAGCATTGTAAGCATGTTCTTGGAAGGCATTTTGGAAAGGAAAGCTCTAAAAATACATATAGGAGGTCTTAAAAGTGTTATGTTTGTGTTCCTAGGGATAAATGATTCTGGCATCCTTTTATAGGATTGTAAANACTTTTTTGATTGATTGTGACCTGTAAATCATAAAGGATAAAATACATAGCAAGTATTCTTTTTTCAGCATTGTAAGCATGTTCTTGGAAGGCATTTTGGAAAGGAAAGCTCTAAAAATACATATAGGAGGTCTTAAAAGTGTTATGTTTGTGTTCCTAGGGATAAATGATTCTGGCATCCTTTTATAGGATTGTAAAGTGCTTTCCTTTAATGTTATACTAACATGCATACCTAAATAGCAATGTTTAACTGAAAAAAAAATAGCAGCAAAAGAATTATATAATATCATGCCTCAAGGGGCAGGAGGGAGTAAGCAGGAGGCCAGTTACAATTAATAGTTTGTGTTTTGAGGTTCAGAAAGGGTTTCTTTTTGCCTTGCACTGCATTTGTTTAGTTTTGAAGGACCTTGTATATATACCTAAGAAGCTTGTGGTTCATTACAAAAGCTACACAGCATAGACAGAAGCTTGCTGTTTTGAAAAAATATTTTAAAATAAGATGGAAAATACTTCCAATATTAAAGTGTCCTCCCTGTGGTATGATATTCTTCATTTACTGATGTATATGGATACAGTAAAAAGAAAATGGGCTGAGTGCATGGCTCCCTAAAATCAAGGAGAGTCTTTCAGTTGATCAGAGTCAGCATTCAGGCAAATGTTTCTGAATTAGCCAGATGCCAGTTACTGTTATGAAATTTATGCATCCTTAAATTAAGGGACAACGTTCCATATTCTTTGCATTGATTATTAATACATTACAACTTTTCTATTGTAATTTAAGGAATTCCACAGTGTTGATCCACCTGACTTATTACTGCTGCACCTCTGGTTAATACTTGCTGGGGTTTGAAGATGTCGGTTCATAAATATACACAGCATAGTACAGCACAATTTTGGCTTTCTGCCTCTAGGTTTTGTTGCACTGCAACAGTATGCTTTTCAGTAGTAGAGTCTGATGTCTTCAACTGAAAGCCTATCCTATAAAGAAATGTAAATAGCAGACCAGCATGAGACAATGTATAGAAGCAGCTGAGCAGTAATGATCATGATAGTGTCATAATGAAATGCTGTCCAGTGCTTGATGTCCAGGATTCTCTAGAAATAAACAGAAGTTCTACCAACTATGCTTTTTAGCTGAAAAGGTGCCCAGTGATGCTGCCAGAGGAAGAGTATGCTGTAATGTGCCTAGGGATTGTGCTGGTTTATTGAAAATCTCTGGCTACATGAGAAGACCTTTTTTTCCCCCTCTAACCATTGTAATAAAACACTGCATTGAAATGTTGAGTTTGAGGGAAACTAAGAATGGAGCTTCACCAAATTGAACTCAACTGAACAACTGTTGTCAACAAAGCTGTATCTGCTTATACTAGCAGAAGAGCTGGATCCCTGTATTTAAAGTAGTTTAAACTGGACCCTTTGTTCTTATGGAGGATTATGCCTGGCACAGTGGATGGGGGGAGTCCTTTTAGTGTCCTTCCAGACACAAATTTATGTGGTTAAATTCCTCACACACATGGACACTCACTCATATATGTACATCCCTGTGCATCTGGAAGTCTGATGGAGGGTGATAGGAGAACTGAAGGCTGGTAGTTCTCAGTCTTCTATGAAAACTCAAATCATGTGCAACTGAGATTTGCATATGTTCATGGGGGCAGATTTTAATGACAAGCTTGAAAATTGAAGTAGGCTTTCCAAGGTTTGTGGTAGTTTTTCATTGGAACAAAATCTGTATTGAATGAGTTTGAGTAGGTTTTATTCTAGAGCAAGTTTGAAGAGAACGATTGTTGCAGTCACGATGGCTGAAACACAAAGAAATTAATTGCCTGGAGCTCTAAAAAAACACAGATATTTTTTCACAGTTCTAATTATTTCACCCTTAAAGTCCCTTTTCCAACCCCCTGTGCAGTAGTTCTTCACTTTTATATTCTAGTATAGCACTAAGGACAGAGTGACTACTTCACCAAAATAGTGTTGCGCCTTCCCCACACTAAAAGGTTGTAAGAACATATGTGTCTGGAGACCTCACGGAGGGGAGAGGAAGCTGTGACCCAAAAAGAAGAAGAAAGTTTATACACTTACTGAAGGAGAGTGGTCAGCCAAGCTGAAAACAGCAGAATAGCATTTAAGGCTTACAGTCATTAGCCATGATATTTTGCAATGAGGTTTCATGACCTGTGCTAGTGCAGTTCTTCACGTTCACTGAAAGCAAAGCATAAGAGTAACTCACATTAGGTAAAAAAAAGAAAACCCAAATGTCCAATTAGGGTGGTGTATCTGACTATGAAAGAACAGAAGGAATGGGGCAAATACCAAATAATACTTTCATTTTCCTCCTCATGGTTCTCCATAACTAAATGGAACCAGTGCCCCATGCTTCCTCAGTTAAGTTTGGGTCTGGACTATGGCAATTAATAGACCTGATAGTAGCCTAAAAATCAAAGCAAGCTTTCTAAATTTTGTGAAATCTCCTGAATGGAGTTATTTCTATATTGATACTCCAGTGTATTAGTCTTAGCTTTCAGTGCCTTGCTCTCTAGATTCACCCATTCAATTAACTTTTAAACTGTTTACAGTTATTGACTTAGACAAGAAAGTGCACACCAATACAAATAAACTATTTGATTAGTGTTATTTCTTTTTGCTAAGCAAATAGTTTCAGCTATTCCAGAAAGATAAATTTCATTGCTTCAGGGATGACACAGATGTTTATGGAGAAGCCTTGAAAGACCCTACCTTGTGGTAAGGGTGACAATTAGGTTTTTTTTTTTTTCCTCTAACCATTGTTACAATTTTGGATGAAATTGGTTAATTTGGATGTATTGTAAGTGGCATAACTCCCAATTCTTATAGATCAGGTTGCCCAGTATGTCTTGCACATAGGATATTTTTCATTTTGTATTGCATTTTATGGCTTTTTTTTATTTTTCTTTTAATTCCCCCAAATTGGCCCAAATTTGACCCTTGGGAAATTTCTGTCTTTATGTATTCAGTAGCTCTAGTGAGTCTTTATCAAACTTGTACTTTGACAAACATCCTATGGGTGAGATTATCTCCCATCCAGCTCCATGGTGATCAGCAAGAGACAGCCTCTCCTTGATCTGCCTATAATCCCAATAAGTTGCTAGTCTGGCCCAGTGAAGCAAATCATATTTTGCTCACATGTATGCTTGGCCCAGGCCAACTCCAAACTTCTGCTTTCTCTTCTTCTTATATGCAGACTTTTCTCTTGTCATGTCACAGGTACACATACCTCTGCCTTCAACCATGAGGTTGATGCTTCCTGTGCATGTCAGGTCATTTGGAAGGATTGAATCTGCACAAGGAAACTCTGCCTGGGGATTGGGCTTCCTAGTGGGTTGTGACCAGCAGAGATGCTGAGTTGTGGTGCAGCTCAATAGGTTTTACCTTCCCCTGTTATCTCATCTGCCAAGCGTGTGATAAGCTGTCCAGCCATGTTTGTTCATGCAAGTTCCCAAACTGGGGGAAAGCACTTGTGTTGCTGTGAAGGAGACATAATAATAAGGGAGCCTAAGGTAGGAGTTGAATGAATCTTATAGATGGGATTTGACAGGTCTGCATCTCTGATGGTAAAATCCTTCTCAAAAAAGATTGCTGCTGTTAAGAAATTAGGTCATGGTTATAAAGTAGCAACTTAATTCCTTTTTGTGGGAGTTCATATTGCATTTGCTTTCAAGCTATATGCAGAAAATGTGATTTTTTGAAGTGATACTGGAAGAACTGTGAGTGCATAATCCTTGCATATGAGGCTTAACTGCAGTTTGGATTTTCATTAGTATAATGGAGTGCATGTTGGGATAACTTTTTGTGCCAATGTATGTGAAACTACAAAGCATTGTTTCCTAAGGTTTTCTGTAGCACCCATAGCCCATTGCAGCAGCAGGACATTCAAATCCTATTGCAGCAAGCAAAAAGTAAGTAAATCACTGCCATTCTTCATGCACACCAGCCCTGCAAAGTTTTTCATTTATTTTTGCAGCTGCTTGAACTGAAGTATCTTTGTGCACTCAGCCCTTTGGTGTACTGCTGACAATGCTGAGCTATATAGTAGAGATGGACCATCCACTCACTTTCCACAGATTAACCATCATTACTGTAGTGTAATTAAAGTTTTAATGTATTTCTTTATTAGTTTAACAAATTTACTGTGTAACATGGCCAAAATATATCAAAGTTAGTTTATCATGTCTCGGTTATGAAGTTCAGTGCTCCAAAGATTGGTACCTGTCATAAGAAAATATGTTGCAACCTGCACCCCTTTTCTTTTCCCCTTGCTACACACCAAAAAAAGTGTCCAAGCTCTAATTTGATTCAAGGAAAACTTAAAATAGTGTTGTTGTTGTTTAGGAGAGTGGTGTTCACTGCTTGAACACCACATATTTCCTTATGACAGGAAACCTTACTGAGGATGTTATATGGAAGAAGCTCTGCATCCTGTGGTGCCTCTGCAAGTGTTTGAATTCATACTGTGTTTGACCTATGGACTGGCATAGCTGCACTGCAGAGTTGCAAGATCAAACAGGCTGCTAAACAGTACTGAATTCAATTAGAAAGTTCTTCCATCTGCCATTCTGTATTGTTTTGAAATGTACTGTGCTTCCATTTTTAAGAGACTATTCAGTATTACCACAGGTAGCGTGTTGATGAATTTAAGAGGTAAAGGAGTGGAGGGAGAAAGGCTGTGATTCCTAAATGTATTTGTTAAGTAACTTAGAGTTTCTAGGACTCATCATTTAAGAAGGGAAAGAACTGCCCTTTCTAAGGGTGATATGATGTATTATTTCAGTAAAATCTGGCAGTTTTCTATGTAATTGATTGAAGTACTAAAGACAATGCTGTCTCCAGATACTATTTTTAGCAAGTAGTTAAGTTAAATTACCCTTACAGAGAAATCGCAGGTTAATAAAAGCGATCAGGCTAGCCCCTGTTGCTGTTCTGGCTGGCCTGTAGATTTTGGGTTACGTTTAAAACAGTCAAAGTAGGAAGTTCAATAATCTGTTAATAAATACAATACCTGCATATTGGAGGAGAGTATTTTATCTTTTTGATATGCTTTTAATAGCCTGGGTTGTGTTCTTTGTGAGGCTGTACGTTTTGTTCAGTAGATTGTGTGTGGCAAAGACAAAACTATTTAATTTGTTAGTGTCTGGTTGTATTTTCTGCTTTCAAACAACAGTTTTAAACTCCATGTTATTAGCTGGATTTTACTGCTTCATCTTGTGCATTATACAGCCCTGATAACATTCACTCTAACTTAACTTTGGGGTTTTTTTGACTTTGCTTTTGCATCTTTTTATTATTTTTCTTTTTTTTTTAAGCTTATAGAAAAGACAAAAAGCTTGTAGAGATATGAATTCCTTAATGTCTTCCAAGAAGATTTTGTCTCACAGCTGGAAAGAACATTTAGCTTCTGGGGCTGACTTTCTTAGTGTCTCTTGCTATTCTTTTGTTGGAAATGATTAGTTTTATGACAGCACTGCTGGTTTTGAACACATATCGCAGAGAACCATTTTAGATTTTCAGTTAGTTTTAGATGCTCTGCTAAATTTGAATATAGGCATGTAATCATGTTGCTTGTAACTGGTTTTCCAGTTCATCACTTTACTCGTATCACTATCGCTTTATATTAAATAGAACTATTGCTCTACAGTTCTACAGTGAAAGGTTCTCTTTAACAAAGTGAAGTATTTTATGCTTAAGGGCCTGACACTCAAAGTTGCTGTGAGTCCATAAATGCAGTTATGGATGCTTGATATACTTGAAAAATCAGGTTTTCTCTAACTGGATGGTCCAGCCACCAAGATACATTAAATTACCAATGTATTTCCCTTCCTGTCGTGTCATTAACTTAAAGGATTTTGCTTTTCTATCTAAAACTGAAGAATACATCAAAAATACCACATAGATCAGTGTTTGTAAGTTCCATGGATATAAGTGTACAAGTATGACAGAAAAAGTGAAGTCTTCTATTAATGCTGAATTCAGTCATGAGAAGATGTGCCACAAACGAGGCTTGGGATATATGCTGAGTGGTGAAACTTAGAAGACATTTTGGACAGCTGCCACGCTGTTACCTTTCCTGTGTCTTGAATGGAACAGGAGTCTGTGGAAAATAACATTTATGGTTGTGTAGTTTTAAATTTTTCTCATATTGACAAATGGTAATTGACATGTTTTTAAGGTGTTACACAGATGAAAGTCTGGTGTAGTATTAAAGGCTGTGCCTAAGTCTTCATGGCTTATGGGGTTATGTTTTGTTTTGTTTCTTGAAGAATCCCAGGAATAACATTCACAACATCGCAACATTTGCCTAGAGGTTTTGTGCACACATGCAAGCTTTGTTGCTGAGGGTTAGGATAGTACTGATATCCACACGTGGTAAAGGCAGGAGTTACTATAGAACATTAATTTAGGATGATCAAAGAGTGGTTTTGTCAAGATCTGTTTTGTTTATTCTTTATTTATTCTGGTTTCTGGAAAGATTACTTTAGGGGCTTTAAATAAAAGAGGAAAAGATCTGTGAGCATGCTGATTTACAATAATGATAAAGGAAAGGATAAAGATGTAGATAGGATCAAAATCATGAGCTCTTTTAAAACTGAGGATGCCTGTTCTTCTGTCATAAAACAACAGGCTTCCAGTTCTGACAGGTTCTTCCTCTGCAGTCTCTGAGGGGACCCAAACCTATCAGTACTCAGTAGTCTATAAATGGAAAAGTTTATTGGTGAGTGGTGTTTCAATACCAATGGACTGGGGTGGCATTTTTTTCCAGATTTTCTTGGAAGATAAGGTAGTCTGCCCCAGACAAGGCGCGTGCATGAATCCTTTTTGGAGTGCCTGCTAGGCTGAAGAGTATGAGCTTTGTTCAACAGTAAGCTGATATACTAGTAAATGTGGGGAAAATAACAAAACCTGTCTCAAAGCTCCCTGCTCTGAGTCAGTGATTGAATAGATAAATCTTATTAACCTCTCAATAGTCCCAGGCTAAAGCTGTTCTTATCACTCCTATATATTCCCTGAGGACATCTATTAAACTATAGTTGCTGCACAATATATGTAAGGAGAAATGCTTAACCTAGAAACATTGTTTAATCTAGTATTTTGTCATTGGAAAAAATGTAACTCTATTACACACATAAATTATTAACCAGGCTTCCACAAATGTATTCTTAGCTTCTAATGCCTGTATTGGTAAATTAGGATATTGGCTTTATAGGTCAGGTTGTGATGGGTTGATTGCTGTAGGTTAGCAAGAGGCAGCAGCAGTGGCAAGAGATGCTGTTATTAACATGTCCTGACTATGTCCCCATTGTCTTGGAGAGACATGCTCTCCAGGTGAGGGCATGGAGCCGTCATCCCTTCCATGCTTCTACTGTGTGCACTGGCCCATCCTGGAGAGGACTTGTCCCTCTCTGAAAGATATTTTGTGGACATTGTACTGGAAGTGTGCATCAGCTATGCTTTCCATCTCAAACCCAGGTCAGTGAGTAATATGACCTGCACATAACAATGCATTTTGGTATTGTTTCAAGTGGCATAAACTGTATTGCAGATGCAATGAAAAGGCCAAAGCACTTGCTATGCAGATTGCTGGAGTAAACCTTGGCCAAGAGGAGGCAGAAAGCTACTACAGAAAGGTCAAATTATGATTAATAACCTGAGAGTGCAGCTCTGAGAACAGTCTTCTAAATAATTTCTCTTTTGCAATTTCACCTAAAAGCTAATGTCCTATTAATATGTTGCCTGTGCCCAACACTTGTTCTTCTCAAACCTTAGAAGAATAGCTCTGTGATGGCTAGAAAGTGTGGAAGTCCACTTCCAGATTCTTGAACTCTTTTGCTTCTGGTGCCATTGGAATTATGCATTTGTGTGGAAAGAGAGAGAGGATTTAAGTATGGTAGCAAAGTTCATCTGAAGAGAAATGATTAAGGGTTTGCCTGTGGAGTAGGAGCTGCTTCTTGATGGCTTCTGTGTCCTCCTGCTCTTTGTTGAGCACCCACTGGTATTTTATTATGAAATAGCCTTGAGAAGTCATGACCAAAAGGATAGATGAGTAAGCTAGTGATCCTTTTCTTACAGTTAGCATAAAGTAAGTAGTATAGTATACATTAGGTAGCCTTTGTGTTTGAAAAATTCAGATTGCTAACAACGACTAGTGTTGAGGCTCAGGTTTCATAGGATATTTCTGCAGTGGAAATCTCTATTTTCTGTTATGTCCTATAAAGCCATCTTTAGCAGTCACATCTGCTTCCTTCTAGTTCAGAGCAGTGATCCATTGTGCAGCTTTGAACTTCACTCATCCAGCCTTGTGCCTGGCTGCTGCTTGCTAGCCACTGGTGAAGACTGTGATGCCAGATCTTTGTTGTTGCTTTTTATGTAAACCAGACTAAAGCCAGACAGTATGTTAAGCATTGGCATCTCAGGCTTCATGTCTGTTTCTCAGGAGAGAACATCTGAAGCACTGAATGGGCTGTGTGGAGAGGGCAAAGGTCTTTAAAATGGCAAAGAAAACCATCCCAGATGTTCCCTTTATATAATGAGCAGTATTTTGGGGGGAATCTGTTGTTGTTCTTTGCTTGTTAGACAGCATACAAAAAAGGATTCCAACCCTGTGTATGCTGCTTGTCAGGCAGTCTGTATAGGCTTTTGCTGAGCTGCTCATTGAATTCATTGGAGTCCTAGAAGATCAAACAGCAGCATGCAGTTTGTTTCTCACTGAAGTAAGTTGTGGTCCTCAGTCACAGATAATATGCATGGCTGCTCCCTGCAGACCTTGTGTATTACTTTGAGCTGTCTTGTACAGACATTTGTGTTACAAATCTCACTTAGGGAATCAGTGAAGAATCCACATGTTCCACATATTACCTCCTCTGCCCTGCTGAAAGTGATCCTCACCACTCTGACAACTGACACACAACCCAGTCTTCAAACAGACAGCAGCATGACCTGTGAAAGTGAGATCTCGTTTTCTAACTAGATTTTTGTGTGTGTTGGTGTTGGGTTTTTTTCCCTGCCTGCCACAAGAATTTTGGAAACTGATATGCTAATGGATGCAGGCTTTCCAGCATGTTCATTTTGAGGTAGACACACTAGGACAAAACACTGATGCATTTCATGGCAAGATTGAAGTAACCAATTCGTTTTATTTACTGGTTGTAGAGAAAAACATTTTAGCATTGTATTTAATGAAAACCAAAATAAAGCAGCACTCCAAGCTCATCCTGCTTTCTGATTGTATCCTCTGATAGGTTCCTGGACAAGTGTCCTTCTGAAAATCTCATACTGCAAATGAGAAGCAGAATGCATTTGCTCACATGTTTTGTATGCCTGCATATGAGGTAGTCATGCTGCATCCCCTTCACAATCAGTGGAGAGAAATGGATGCCTCTAGACAAGGATTCTTCTGACCTTTTTAAAACCTTCTCATGAAGATGAGGTGAGTCATGCCCTAGAAATGCCTGTTACTCTTTGTTGCTTATAGATTGGGTCTGGGATGACTAGGACAAAATAAAAAAAGAGATCATAGATCATAGAATAGAATCATAGGGTGGTTTGAGTTGGAAGGGACCTTTGAAGGTCATCTTGTTCAGCATCTCTCTGAAGAGGGCCTATAGGGATGCTGGGGATGGGCTCTTCATTAGGGACTATAGTGACAGGACAAGGGACAATGTGTTAAGGCTTAAACAGGGAAGTTCAGGTTGGGTATAAGGAAGAAATTCTTTCCTGTTAGGGTGGTGAGGCACTGGAATGGGTTGCCCAGGGAGGCTGTGAATGCTCCATCCCTGGCAGTGTTCAAGGCCAGGTTGGACAAAACCTTGGGTGACATGGTTTAGTGTGAGATGTCCCTGCTTATGGCAGGGGGGTTGGAACTAGATGATCTTAAGGTCCTTTCCACCCCTAACTATTGTATGATTCTCTCCCACCCTCACCTCCTGCCCCAGGCAGATGAATCTCCTAAATATTTTTCACATCTCTATAGAGGGAAGCCATATAATGTATGATTGTAATCCTCCTCGTTTATCATGCATTTTCTACTCTGTGTCAGATGAAGCTTCCTTTAATAGTGCTGCAGTACAGACCAGGTCCCCAGGGATCTTGCCCTCAGTTACACATGATGATTGCTGCTCACAGCAGCCTCAAGTCCCAGTGAGCAGAAGGCAGGGTGTTTAAGGAGGATGGAGATAGGTCATGATGAGATCATAGAGTAGCTGCTGTTGCTGACCAGCAACAGAGGTGATAGTGCCTTTCAGATGTCGTGGCTATGCTAGTGCATTCCTGTCCCATCTTGGTGTCAAATGCAGTCATGTCATGACATGATACATATTAATTTGACTCCTAAACTTGCTGCATTCAAAATTGTAAGAAATGCTACTGGTTAGAAGGGTTAGGAAACTTACTGGCACTGCACTAGTTTCTTTTTCTAAGGGAACTCAGTATCAAGAAGTGATCTGTTGCTACAAAATGCCATGCCTATGTAGGCAAAGGGTGCTACAAATTTTTAAAAGTAAACAGTTGATAATCTTTCTTCAACTTGTCTTGGTTAAATTTCATAACTGTGAATCTTGGTTAGGTTCATAATTTATCCAGCTATCAAGCAAAATGTAGGTAATGTGATTATTAGAACTTGGTTTACAACTGTGTATGAATCTGTTCTACTCTAGGCATCCATTCACTGCTTTTCTTCCTATTTCATCACAGAAAGTATAGAGACACATGGAATAACCTAAATGCATTAAGGCAAGTTCAGTACTGAATGAATACTGCCTTCATACACACTGTGACTAAGCAATAAAATTGAGATGACTCAAGCCCTAAGTCATATTTTTGTGGATGATTTAACATTGCACAGATGTTATTTGCTTAACAATGGCAAAAATATTTTTCCTTCCTTCTTTCTTTAGTTTGGATCTGACTGGTTTGTTTAATGTTGCAAGGTGATGCATTGAATTTTATTTCTGTTCTTGGGAGGTAGCGTTTTTAAATACTCAGCCAGGAAAGTGAACCATGTTTACTCAATGATGAACAAAACAAAAGAAAAGGTTGCCACCCTGTTTTATCATTCTTCCCTTTCCTTGCATCCCTCTTGTAAGTATATTAAGTAAAACAGTTAATATATGGAAGATGTTTGTTTATTCCAAAGCACCATCTAAGGGGTTAAGTTCTCTCATTTCATTGTTTTGTAGGATCTCTGGGGAGCGTGGGTTTGTGTTCACAAGTGAATGCTGTCTGGTGTACTCACTATCTCTGGTCTGTTCTGCACTTGCTCCCCTGCCTGCCTGCATGTGTGCTACCGTTCTCCCAGCCAAGTTGTTGGAATAGCAGACAACAGTTTTTCAACGTTTCCTGCTGCCTGTTGCACTGCTCCCTGTTCCCAATTGTTTGGACATCTGTGTGAGCCTAAAATTCTACAGCAAGAAACAGAAAACATAATTTTTATTCTTATAAAAAATATTTTCTCGTGTTACTTGAAGATGTTTGTAAGGGCTTAAAAACAAGCAGTATTAGACTTGTAGTAGGAGCATGGTATAATGAATGCTTGGACCAGCAGCACTATTTAGTGTCAGCTCTCTTATTTGTACAGTCAGGCATGTTAATTTACTGCTTTCTCACTCAGTAAGGTGGAATATGTCATAGGCTTAATGAGCTTTAACAGTATTGCTTTAGTCTTTAAACACAATTTTGGGTTTGAAATGTTATTACACTAGTGATAGAAACTGGATACAACTTGCAGCCATTGACTGTGGTTGGAGAAATATCTGCAGTCCTCTAGGTGTATGGCAACTTTGCCAAGATATTACCAGAAAGCTGGAACTGTGCATGACCTAAAAAATTAATGGCTTCTGAATCCATTTGTTTTGTTTGATTATTGAATCTGAGTTTTTCTGATTACTATGAAGTCAAACATGCTTATACCACATGACTTACAGAGAAGTATACTGAAAGAATAAGAGTTTCATTCTTTTTTCTCAGCCTATATTTGTTCCAGCTCACTGAATCAAATTTGTATGATGTTATTCTGAGCTTTTAATGTCTTTTCAAACAATGTTCTTCCACTCATACATGACCCTTTCCTTAATGCAATACATGACTTGCCAGTTCATAAATTTTCCAGCTCTTCTATCTAAATATTATTGAAGTTGGCTCATAGTCAAATAATCTGCTTACTATTTGCATTGTAATACTGACTAGAGCTGTCAGTCTAATCCATGTACTGTTAACTGAGATCACATTCAACAAATTTGGTTTGGTTTTCTTGCCACTTAATTTCAGTGTCTTGAGTCACTCTGCCTTGCAAATATGTTGATTTTATGCAACAATTACTTCCTGGTGCTTTAGTACCTGCTGGTACTTAGTTTGCTTATCTGGGTGTCTGCCCTCTGTAAACATATTGTTGAGAAGTGAAGCTGGTTTTTCTTGCTCCTATATATGACATTCTGCAAGCAGTAGGCTTAAGTTAAAACTGGAACAGAGACAAGTTGGCCATTACACTCTCAACATGCTAAGCTTTATCAAAGGTTCTTGATATGAAAATAACCTTTGTATGTCTTTGTGTCATTTTATTAGTCAGTGTTAGCAGTCGTTCCCTTCCTTCCTTCATCATAGGTCTGCATACACCTGTGGGCCTCAGAAATAGTAACTGTGAACATGGACTATGTTTTGGTGGCTACCTAGTGATGCCATCTCAGTTTTGAATTTTGTTTCAGACCCCCATGTGAACAAACTCAGGGTGACAGGATTTGTGAGTATTAAGCAGCTTGCATATAGAATACGGCTTTTATCATCTGAGTGTCAAAGCTGGATGTGTTGGATCCGGATTCAGCACACTGTGATACTTAGTGCCACACTGAGTTGGCAGGTGGGAATTGTGGCCTCCTGAAGCATGTGTAAGAGGCAGCAGTGCCACCAGTCCTGCACCTGCTGAGTTTCCAGCTTGGCATTGTGCCTCATGCGGCTTTGGTTAGGGCAGTGGCTGGTGCCTTTTCAACAGATGATGTTATTCCAGCTTCTCATGTGCCAAAAGTCAATCACAGTCTACCACACCATGTTGCATTTGGCTACCATTAGTAGAAATTTCTTTACCGGTATGGAAATGCTGTTTGTACCTGTGTCAGATACACCTTTGCTAGTAAATACATGTAGTGCAGACCACATTTCTCTGCTGGCAAAGAATTTACCACCAGCAGTAGGTGAAAGCTCTGTGGCTCAAGCAATGTAAAGTGATGAGGTGTTTCCTGTACCACTGCAGTCAGTGCAGGTGGAAAACGCTGCCCCTGTTGTTGAGTCACTAAATTGTTCCACATTCTGGGTTCTGGCTAAGTAAATATAATGGCTTGGTGGTGGGAGTAATTTCTTGCATCAAGCAATTTGATAATGGTGCCATTGAAGAGAAGAGGATAATTCCTCTCCCTTCATCTCATTTCTTTTAAGCTCTGCCTCCTGGGAGCAGGATGCTTCTCTTTCCTGATGGGTTGAGGGAGATATAAGAGGAAAGCATTTTGGGGGGCAGATGAACTGCTGATTTGCTGAGTTTTGGAAGATATATGTGGCAGAGAGAGTAGTAGTCACTGCACCTGTGGGAAGTACAAATGTCTGTGATTGCAGTGAATTCACTGTGCTTCCTGTAGCTCTTAACTAACATCCCTCACAAAGATTATTTTGAGGGTGTTGTTCTGTATTTCTAATTGTCACAACCAGCTGTGCTAGCAGTTAACAAAAATAAACAGCACATTCTTCCCAATGTAATGCTTTTTCTCCTGTAAATGCTATATTTTCTTGATTGGCTGGTTTGTAAGGAGTTTTGCCTTAATTAATTCTTTTCTCTTGGGAAGGTGACCAAATGCTGTCTGGATAGACAAGGTATCTATGTACAGTGGGTGTTGGTATACTGCAAGATAAACTGCAGCTTGTTATTTATGTCTAATTTTGCTGTTATGTGTTAGTAAAAGTCTGTAATTTCTACTGTATCTTCCCTCAATAGTACTTTTTGGAGAGGAAGTCTACTTTAGAAAACCCTTTCCACAGGGAAAAGAGAAGTGAGGGAAACACATGGAGAGTGCCAATTAGTAGTTGTTCTACCCCTTTTAATGAGACAAGAGAAAACAANTGTAAATGCTATATTTTCTTGATTGGCTGGTTTGTAAGGAGTTTTGCCTTAATTAATTCTTTTCTCTTGGGAAGGTGACCAAATGCTGTCTGGATAGACAAGGTATCTATGTACAGTGGGTGTTGGTATACTGCAAGATAAACTGCAGCTTGTTATTTATGTCTAATTTTGCTGTTATGTGTTAGTAAAAGTCTGTAATTTCTACTGTATCTTCCCTCAATAGTACTTTTTGGAGAGGAAGTCTACTTTAGAAAACCCTTTCCACAGGGAAAAGAGAAGTGAGGGAAACACATGGAGAGTGCCAATTAGTAGTTGTTCTACCCCTTTTAATGAGAGAAAACAACCACATACTCAAGTGGCTCTTTTCCATGCTGTCTTGTGATTCTGTCCCTTCATTCATTCCTCCTTTGTTACCATTTCCTTTGCAAGTCCAATAGTAGGTCATTGCTTTATTCTAAGAAATTAATGCTCTACCTACATATTAAATGTAGATTAGAACTCATACCCCCTTTTTAGGGGGCTTTTCATTTTCTCATGAGTCCTACTCAAATGCTCTATTGTGTGAAATCTTCACTCAATTTAGGATGAAAACTACATTTCCTAACCAGCCACAGGGCTGCTTAATAAAACATCAAAAGTCTCTGAAAAGGAGCATTGTCGCTTTCTAAAAGCTGGCTGGCTGGTTGGTTTTGTTTTTAAACACTTGGTTGGTTCATAATTTAGCTTTTGTCAGCTAATTTATTCTGAACTCTTTTAGAGTGACAGCAAAAAAAAAGGGCAAGAAAGGGAAAGAGCAAATTTTCTTGTTAAATCTTAATATGAAATACAGGCCTCTCTAATCATGTGTTGTCTAAAACAGGGAAGGCTTAAGTGGTAGCTTGTTACAACCAGTGTCTCATTACTTATTAGTCTCCTTTTCTATAGTGCAAGTATTCCTGCTAGTTTTGCTATGACCAGCAGGAACTGCTTTTTGTTAACTGCTGCCAGTATAACAGAAATGCTCACCACTTACCACAACAGGTACAGGAGTTAAACCAGACGGTCTCCTCCTGGGAGGCAGGGGATGTTTAAGTGCCTCTTGTCCCAGCACGTGTCAGAATGAAGGCCGTGTTATTGGAGTTTTGACACAGAATTTGCCTAATCAGGCAGGAGTGAAGTAGGATGCAGTGATTTTTTACTAGATCTGCTTCAGGTAGGGTAAAGGTAAACTGCACTGTCTTCAGTCTTACAAGACAGCCTTGCACAGGTAACATTATCTAAGAGTTGAGAAAATGTGGCTTATGCAAAGTTAACTACTGCTAGCGCTTCAGCTGGCTTGGGGTAGAGAATATCACCTAGGCAGAGGTCACAAGCGTAATGGGTTTAGAAGGAATCCTGTCTGAACAAATACAAGCTTATCTTGAGATATTTTCTAAGCTTCAGCTGTTAGTGTCTAGTTAGGATATCTATTATGTTTGCGTAGGAATTTTATAGTGCAGAAGACATTCTAGAAGGTGAGATGGGTCCAAATCTTAATATGAATTAGCTGGCTGCTACACATAAGTTGGATAGCTGGTAGACAGAAAAACTGGGCTGTTTCAGCATCAGATATGTTGCTGCATCGCTGAACACAACAATTGTATTGCCAGGGTGCTTGGTGTTGTGATGGAGACTGTGTTCCTCCATCAAAACAGTAAGGGAAATTTTGAGGATGCTGGGTTTAAGACTGTCACTGGTGGGTTTTATGTCTTGCTAATACTGAGGATGAGATCACTTAATAGGCTGCCATCCCAGCTCCTTGGGAGACTATTTTTGCTAATTCACAAAATATTTTGGCCTACATGGGGTTGGTTGAACGCATAAGTAGGTAAAACTATTAATGTATTTTCTGACAGTTGCCAATCTCATTGTTATGTGATAAAACCCACAAGATTTTTGTCATAAATGTGACTGAAGGATCTATTTCAAGCTATGTTCAGTAAAAAATTAATCAATAAACCCCATTGTGAACACTGCAAAATTTTAGTTGATTATAGTCTTTCTGTAAAAACAGATTTTACTGCAAGCATCTTAATGTGATGAATGTAATTTGGGTCTAATTGGTAAACAATATTCTGCATTATTATCTATATTGAAAACTCTAATGTAGTTTCTGTTGTCTTTACAAACAAGACTATAGTAATTGTTATTTAAGATTCACGTAGTTCACCTGAAAGGTCAGCCTTCAGCATGAGATGCGATGATTTTGTTGATTAGATCACTGTCCAGTGAGTCTGCTCTGGTGTTTCTAACCCAGTTGCATCTGGCATAGAGGGCAGTGGCAACTCAGAGGTAAGTTCAGTGTCTGTTTGTGCGTGTGGGCAGCAAGAATAATTCTGCCATTCTTTCCTTTGTTAGGAATCCAAGAACCATCCTTCTTGGATGCTTCCACTCTTCATGCCTTCAGACCACTTGCTACCAACTCTGGTGCTCACCTCTAAATCCTCTTTCTGACCTATTCCTGAGCATAGTCATGGGTTGATGTGACTGCCTGTCTGTGGTTCAGAAGGATCTTCATTCACGTGGGATTTAGATCCTACCTGCATTCTGCCTGCAGGTGTTGCCTCTGTTGCCACTGGTGCATGTTCTTTGGTTTAGGATTTTTTCACTGGTGAAAGCTGTAAGAAACTTAATGGAATATTTGTTCAGCTGATTCACATTTGACACAGGGGTGTGTGGCACTCTCTGCAATTTCAAGTCCATCAAATTGGTCAATTTGTGACCTTATCCCCTAACTAGTGCTTAATTCTGCCCTGGAGCCTACATATTTGACCCTATGCTCCAGGTGGCAAATGAAATAACTGGATTCCCAATTATGGTATGTCATATTAGTAATTTTGAATTTCATATGTGTGTCATGGTTTAAACCCAGCCACGCAGCTTGTTTCACTCACTCAACGCCCCCTTTCTTGCCCTCCCCCTGCTCCCAGAGGGATGGGGAGGAGAATCAAAAGAATGCATCT